>JASDQU010104787.1:296640-327438 GCA_032191745.1 Picea mariana | reverse complement strand
AATGACAGAAAATTCATGATAGTAGTATATTCCATGTATCTATAGCAATATGTCTATTATGATGTCCAAATTTTACTTGTATGGTGACAAGAACTAGGTTACTAGTTAGTTTATTTTAAATTTGTATCTATAATTTTAAAAGGTAAGGATATTTCCCTTATTTTATTCTCGTTAATAATATTACATTATTAAGAGCTTCGTTAAAGTGTTGTTATTCACATGAATATGAATAGGCTTATGTGTTTAGTTTATAATTGAGATATTGTAGATAAGTAGTTTTGTTATATGTTTAAAGTATTATGAAGATTGACAATTTTTTCTTTTATATAAGATTTTGGATTCAATTTAAATTCTATCAAATTTTAAAACCTCTTAATTCTTATTATAGTTTATTTTTTTGTTTTATCTCATGGTGGATCATATTTCCTTAAAAGGTTTTTATCATTATTTTATTATATCAATTTTCTTATTTTATTAATTTAACTCTTGTTCGTTTCAAAAAAGAAATTGTCACACCTATCACTTGGCAATGACATTGTGACATCCCCCAAAATAAAATGTTTTTATTTTTGAAATAGGCTGGAAATTTATTTTCGTTTTTGGCAAATTTGAATATGGAAAATTTTTGCCATTTATGGCAATTTCGAATTTCGAATTTAATAATTGTATTTAATTATTGTGACTGTTAGGCAGAGATCTATTTGGAATCAACCAACTATTTGACTATGACACTTGTATCACAACAAAATATTTGTAATACTTGTAGGAGGACAAATGGAACAACCATGTTAAAATCAGTTGACCATGACTCCATGAATGGGGAACATGTTGGAACTACCTCTAGGCTGATTATGAGAAGTGGAAAATCAGAGATTTGGTCACTGGCTTCCCTTGAAAATCAGGGATTAATAAATCTGCAAAAATCCCCAAAGCAGGGAAAGACCTGGGAGAAATATTGATAAATAGCATATGCGAGGAGTCAGGACACTTCCATGTATGTTGGGAAGGATTTTTGGAGCTCTCTTGTTGTGATGAACACTGCAGATCAAGTGTGAGGCAAGAGAATTTTACTGGAAGAAAAATTACCTTGTTGTTATGAGCACTGTTGAATAAGTGTGAGGCAAGGGGGATAGCTGGTGAAAAAAATGGAATATTGCCTAGGAGTCTCCAAATTCGCCCTCATGGATTCATGGTCAGGCTAGGGGGTGAATCGGGCAAGTAGTTGTGGCTACCCTATTCTGCGGTTGGGAGGAACGTGGTTGTTCCCTTTGTCTTCCCACAGATTGGATTCAAATATGTTGTTCTACCCCTCTCCATTTTGGCTATGTTTTGAGTGATGGCAAGTATCTGTTGTGTGATTATATCTAATTGCATTAATGTAAGTCTTTCCCTCTCTATTCTTGGGTGTTTTGTGTGTATTTGAGATTTTGCATCAAATTGTTCTCTAATATGAAGTAACTCTGTCAATGGATGACATTTATCTTGGTATTAAATGTACAATCACAGTGTAAATTCTGTAGTGGTAACTCCCTAAATCTGGAAGTGCTAGGAAAATTTATTTTGATAGGAGTTGAGTTAAGAAAATCCCGGTCCATCTATGCGTTAGGTTCAATCCGAAGTCAAGACATTAGACGTACAAAAATTTGGAAGGTTAAAGAATTCTGAAAACCCCGAAAAACCAAAACTCAGATCCCTTGGGTCATTAATTATAATTTCCAAATTCTAATGGAGTGATATTCTTATGCATGTATTTACATAGATGTGCAGATCTAGTATTGTTGACGTTTTTCTTTTTACTTGTCTAAAGGGGCCCTGAGTGAACTTAATAGAAATTACCTTTTCAGAACTTGTTACCCTATTGTGCCCCTTTTTATAGATTGAATGCGTATAAAATTCAGAAGTTAGATTTTTGTTTGGAATCTTGATAAGTAAACGGATGCTGGAATCCTTCTACACCTACTGTCTCACATAATGAAAGTAAGAATACCTGTACAAGGAAAAACTCTTAGAATTATGAAAAATAGTGTGAATTTCAGCATTTGAGACTTGCTAGTTACATTGGTATGAAGTTCCCTTGTTGTTTGAAACCCTGGAACCCCGAAACCCGAAATCCTGAAATGTTAGTTCCATGTTATTTATTTTTGCAATACGGAAGTTGTTGTATGTTGACCCTTGAAACCCTGAAATCCCAAAAAGAGGGACCCACCTTTCTTTTTTGGCATTCGAGATTTGCTAGTCACATTGGTATGAATTCTCTTGCTGTTTGAAACCCCGAAACCTTGAACCCCGAAATCCTAAAGTGTTGACTCTACACCTTTCACCTTTTAGAATTCAAGCATTGTTGTGTGTTGTGGTTTGACATTTGAAACCCCAAAACCCCGAATCCCTAAATCCTCAAATATTATTTCCACATTCTTTTCTTTTTGCATTTTCACAATTTTAGGGATTGTTGTGTGCTGTCGTTTGACATTGGAAACCCTGAAACCTCAAAATATTGAATTCTTGGTTTCACGCCATTTCACTTATCGCAATTTCAGGGATTGTTGTGTGTTGTCGTTTGACATTTGAAACCCCGAAACCCCAAACCTGAAAATCCCAAAATGTTATTTCCACATTCTTTTCTTTTCGCATTTTCATGAATTGTTATTGGTTCTTGTTTTGACTTTTGAAGTCGCGGGATTCCGAACCCCGAAATCCCAAAATGATAGTTTAATGTTCTTACCTTTCTTATTTTCAGAAGTTGTTGTATGTTAGATGTTGAATTTTGAAACCCCGAAACCCCGAAGCCCGAAATCCTGAAGTGGTGGTCCCACATCCTTTCACCTTTCGGAATTCAAGAGTTGTGTATTGTGTTTGGTATTTGAAACCCAAAAACTTGAATCCCGATATCCCAAAATGTTAGTTCCCTGTTCCTTTTCACAATTTAGGGAATTTGTTTTTGCTCGAACGCATTTCAAAAGTTTTGTTTGTGTCGATGTTTGGATACTGGAACTCACGAAGTTGCAAACCCTGAAATCCCAAAGTGCGGGGCCCACCTTACTTTGTCGCATTTCAGAGGTTTGTATAAGTGGTTGTTTGGGCATATGTATTCATGAAAACCCAAACTCCGAAGTCCCAAAGTACTGATCACCTTTCGTAATTTTGGGAAATGTGGTGTGTTGATGTCCGGGTCTTATACTCGCAAAACTCCGAATCCCGAAACACTGAAATGCTGGCCATAGTCATTTCATATTTCAGATTTTGGCAAACAACAGAATCCTCTGTTTTGTGTGGTACTTGTGATCACCGAAACCCGATTGACCTCCGTTCCTTCACCAAGCTATGGAAACCTAGAAGAAACTTATGGTTATGGGAACAACTCGATTAATGTAATGAAGGGACTCGTAAAATAACATTAGAGAATATTCATCCCAGATAGAGGTATGGAAGTAACAAAACTGTTCACAAGATGTTTATATAGCTAAGTCGGTGCTGGTGTTATAGGCATCATCAAATAAGAATATAATGATAATGTTTTTACATTACTTTAAACAACATTGAAGGGAGGAGTATACACCTATTGTATCGTCGGGTAAGAAGTTTTAAGTTGCATAGTAAAGTCAATCAAAGACAATAAGGTCTCTAACAAACTTTCAGACTCAAGCTTTATAACAAAAGACTTAATTGCTTGAATCTTGAAACTATGCAAGGATAATTGTACAAATAATTTTTTTTTATGATGATTTTTGAGGTACATTACATATGGTATCAGAGCCAAAGTTACAACACTAGGCCTAAATAGGGCCACATTAATTTCTTAGTATGTATTCTGATTTATGAAAAAAAAAACTAATAAATTTTATGGATTACAAACAAAAAGATTTTGTGTTTTGTGTTGAATAATGGCAGCCCCAGAAGGTGCATAAATCAGGGTGGAAGAGAATCCACAACAAGGATCACCTAGGGATCCAAGACAGAATAGTGATGGAGTCTCACCCATGGAGGTGTTGGAAACAATGAGAAACCTTATTGTTGAATTACAGGTTTTCAAGGCCGACAATGAAAAATTGAAGAAGGCACAATAGGAATAGCAAGAGATAAATGAAGTCCTACTGCATAGTATAGTAACCAAGAAAATCCCAAAAGATGATAACCCTGAGGAAGAGGTCAGCAAAAGGGCCTCCAAGAATTCTGGTGCAAAAACAGAAAAAGGAGACAGTTCGTCTGAAGGGACACCTTCAGCTGAAGAAAAAACCATACCAGACAAAAAAAGAAAACAAACAAAGCGCCTTGAAGGAGAATTTAAAAATATTAAACCAGCTACTTTTGATGGAGAGTCTAGGACATGAGAAGAAGCTGAGGCATGGTTGTTGGACATCAAAAAATACTTCCAAATCTACAACTATTCCAACAACATGAAGGTCAGGATGGCCATCTACAATCTGAAGGGGAAGGTCGACATTTGGTAGTAGGACCTGAAATTGGCCAAGGACCTAAAGGAGAAACAGTTGGAATGTTCTGACTTCAAGAAGTATTTTAAGAAACAATACCTTTCTGAAAGCTATTATGAAAGGAAGACGAAAGAATTTTATGAGTTACAACTGAGACAAATGACAATGTATGACCTTATAAATAAATTTTTGGAACTACTAAGGTTTATACCATACATCCGGGAGGATAAGGTAAAAATCCAACGATTCTTAAGTTATTTACCATAGTTCTACTGGGACAAAAATTGAGTTTGACAACCCCAAATCCTTGAGTGAGGCATTCAGGAAGGCATGAATGTGCTATGACTAGTATAATCAGTGGGTAGAGTTTCCAAAGACTTGGAAGGATAAGAAACAAGAGGAAATGCACCAGTGGAAGAAGGGATACCAACCAGTTCCTTATCAGAATGCAACAAAAAGTTTCCCAATGAAGGATTTTCACTCCAATCCTCTGAATACACAAGGTAGTTGTAAACCGATAAACTTGGGAATGAAGAAGTTTGGGGAAAACTTCCACGAGCCATTAAAATGTTGGGAGTGTGGAGAGCCTCATCTAAGGAGGAACTGTCCACTTCTAATTGCATAAAACAAAAATATTTTCCACAATTTGCAGGCAGCCTCGACAGTGGGAGACATGGGAAGAAGTCTGCATCGGATAAATGTATCCATAGATGGTCGAAAAGATGACCACCATTCCTCGGTGGTAGAAATTGAAGGTAAAATCCATGACACTTGAATTTATGTTTTAATTGACCCTAGAGCTACATTAAGTTATATTACTCACGATGTGGTAGAGTTGAATAAACTTAAGAAACAAAATCACGAAAAGTCTTGGCTGGTACAGCTAGCAACAGGTGCTAAGAGAAAAGTAGTTAAATTTATTTCTAATTTTGAGTTCAACTTAGATGGTCAAAAGATAAGGACCAATCTGAACATCCTACCACTAGGATCTTATGATATGATTATCAGGATGGATTGGTTGGAACAACACGAAGCAGTACTAGACTATTATACAAAGACACTTAGCTATAAAGATAATTTTGGCACTATTAGGATAGCCCAAGGCATACCAAAACCTGTGTCATTCAGACAAGTTTCAGTGATGTAACTCAAGAAATGTATTAGAAAGGGGTGTCAAGTCTATGCCATCCAAGTGGAAAATCTACTAGAAAAAGAAGATAAGCCCAAGTTAGAAGACTTTGCTGTCCTACATGAATTCAGAGACATGTTTGTTGATGAGATACTAGAACTACCTCCCAGAAGAGAAATAGATTTCTCCATAGACCTACTACCCAGATCAACCCCTATCTCAAAATCACCCTACCGAATGAGTCTACTAGAACTGACGGAATTAAAAATACAATTACAAGAATTGTTGGACAAAGAGTATATTAGACCGAGTGTCTCGCCATGGGGAGAACTACTTCTCTTTGTGAAAAAGAAAGATGGTACTCTAAGACTATGTATTGATTATAAGCAATTGAACAAAGTGACCATTAAGAACAAATATCCCTTACCAATGATAAATGATCTATTCGATCAAGTTGGTGGGGCTAAGATCTTCTCAAAATTGGATTTATGATCCGATTATCATCAAGTTAGGATAAAAGACAAGGACATAAGCAAAACAACTTTTCAGACAAGATATGGACACTACGAATTCATAGTCATACCTTTCAGACTCGCTAACGCACCAGCCACATTTATGTGCTTGATGGACAACATTTTCAGCCAGTACTTAGACAAGTTCGTGGTAGTATTTATCGACAATATTCTGGTCTATTCAAAAATGAAAGAGGAACATGATGAACACTTAAGAATAGTTCTACAAACATTGAGGAAACACAAATTGTACGTCAAATTTGACAATTGTGACTTCTATCAAAAAAAAATGCAATATCTAGGACATGTAATTTCAACAGAAGGCATTGTCATGGACTCGGAAAAGACAAAGGCCATTATGGAATGGTTGGTGCCTAAGGATGTAGCAGATATACGGTCGTTCATGGGGATCAATGGATATTACCGTCGGTTTGTGGAAGGGTTTTACAAGATAGCCTACCCTATCACATCATTACAAAAGAAAGGAACCAAGTTTAACTAGTTAGAGAAGTGTCAAGACAACTTTAACAAGTTAAAAGAACTATTGACATCAACATCAATTTTGAAGGTAGTAGACCTAGATAAAGACTTCACAATATGTGTTGATGCAAGTAAAGAGGGACTAGGTGGTGTTCTAACTCAGTAAGGGCACGTGATTTGTAATGAGTCCCAAAAATTAAAGGAACATGAGAGAAATTATGTCACTCATGACTTAGAACTAGCAGCAGTAATACATGCCTTAAAAATGTGGTGACACTATATAATGGGCAGAAAATTCTTACTATTGATGGATAATAGTGGAGCGAAATATATGTTTAACCAACCAGACCTTAATGCAAGACAATTAAGGTGGCTAGCCTTCTTGAGCGAATTGGACTTCGAGGCCAGATATATCAAGGGTAAGGAAAATAAAGTAGCAGACGCGTTAAGTAGAATAGTCCATGGGTTATTTGAAATAAATATCAGCAGGGCAGAAAGTTACCTGGAACAAAGGATAAGGATGACAGGTATTAACGACGGAAATTACACTAAAATGATGGCAGAATTACAGGACAGTACCGCAAACCCAGGTAAATTATATCTAAGTATCGACAAGAAAGGAATATTATGATTTAAAAACTGACTTTACATACCAGATTCAACAGAGTTAAAATTGACAATCTTTGACGAAGTGCATAAGAAACCGTATTTTGGCCACCGAGGTTACCAGAAAATGATAACAACACTTAGAAAACTATTTAATTGGCCCAATATGAAGGGCGAAATAGTAGAATACTTGGATAGATGCCAATATTGTCAACAATTTAAGGCCGAGCACCAACATCCAGCTGACCTATTACAACCATTACCAGTACCAGAATGGAAATGGGAGATCATATTGCTAGACTTTATAACAGATTTTCCTAAAACTCAGAAACAGAGTGATTCTATTATGGTTGTAATCGATAAACTCAGTAAGTCTACACATTTTATTCCTGTAAAGTCTACTTTTAAAGATATAAACATTCTTGAAATATTCATGAAAGAAATTTTTAGGCTGCATGGTATTCCTAAAATGGTGATTTCAGATAGAGACGTAAAATTCACATCCGCTTTTTGGAAGGAATTGTTTGTAGGGCTAAATACTAATTTGAATTTCAGTACGAGTTATCATCCACAAATCGATGGGCAGACTGAAAGGACAAATCAAATGATAGAGGATATGCTCCACATGTATGTAAGAACAAAGCCGAACAAGTGGGAAGACTACCTACACTTGGTATAATTTTCATATAACAATGGGTACCAAACTTCGGCTAAGTTGAGCCCTTTCGAAATACTGTACAGCAGAAAGTGTACAACTCCAATTAGCTGGGATAAACCGGTTGACAGACTCATGGTTGGGCCAAAGATTCTCCAAGAAATGGAGAACATGGTAAGGAAGGTACAACGGAACTTGAAAGAAGCACATGACAGACATAAGAGCTATGTAGATTAGAAAAGAAGACACGTGGAATTCCATGTGGGAGACCATGTTTACTTGAAGGTCAAAGCTCGAAAAATCTCGCTGAAGTTAGGAAACTATGCCAAGCTAGCACCCAGGTTTTATGGGCCCTTCGAGATACTGGCTCGAATTGTACCCATAGCATATCATCTTGCACTTCCAACTAATCTAAGAATTGATAATGTATTTCATGTTTCCTTGTTGAAAAAGTATATTCATGACCCTACTCATATGATTGATTGGAACTTGGTGAAGATGGAACCTGAAGGGAAGTTCCAAGTGGAAACCCTGTGCAATTCTGGACTGAAGAGAAATAGCACTTCGGAATAGAGTCGTCGCTCAGGTAAAGGTGCAATGGAAGCACTTTAGTCCTGAGGAGGCCACTTGGGAATTGGAGGGAGATTTGCATAAATCTCATCCAATCCTGTTCCAGGAAAGGAACAAACATTGAGGACAGTGTTTTACTGAAGGGGGAAAGGATGTGACATCCCCAAAAATAAAATGTTTTTATTTTTGAAATAGGTTGAAAATTTATTTCTGTTTTTGGCAAATTCGAATCTGGAAACTTTTTGCCATTTATGGTAATTCCGAATTTAATAATTGTATTTAATTATTGTGACTGTTAGGCAGAGATCTGTTTGGACTCAACTAACTATTTGAATATGACACTCATATCACAACAAACTATTTATATTAATTGCAAGAGGACAAATGGAACAACCATGTTAAAATCAGCTAACCATGAATCCATGAGTGGGGAACATGTTGGAACTGCCTCTAGGCTGATTATGAGAAGTGGAATATCAGAGATTTGGTCACTGGAAGCCCCTGAAAATTAGGGATTTTTGGAGCTCTCTTGCTGTGATGAACACTGCAGATCGAGTGTGAGGTAAGAGAAGTCTCTTGGAAACAAAATCACCTTGTTGTTATGAGCACTGTTGAATAAGTGTGAGGTAAGGGGGATAGCTGTTGAAAAATCTAGAATATTGTTGAGGAGTCTCCAAGCTTGCTTTCATGGATTCATGGTCAGGCTAGTGGGTGAATCGGGAAAGTAGTTGTGGCTGCCCTATTCTATGGTTGGGAGGAACGTGGATGTTCCCTTAGTCTTCCCGCGGATTGGATTCAGATATGTTGTTCTACCCCTCACCATTTTGGCTATGTTTTGAGTGATGGAAAGTATTTCTTGTGTGATTATATATAATTGCATTAATGTAAATATTTGCCTCCCTATTCTTGGGTGTGTTGTGTGTATTTGAGATTTCACATCAAATTGTTCTCTAATATGAAGTAACTCTGTCAATGGATGACATTTATCTTGGTATTAAATGTACAATCGCAGTCCAAATTCTGGAGTGGTCCCTCCCTAAATCTGGAAGTGCTAGGCAAATTTATTTTGATAGGAGTTGAGTTAAGAAAATGTCGGTCCATCTATGGGTTAGGTTCAATTCGAAGTCAATACATTAGACATACAAAAATTCGGAAGGTTAAAGAATTCTGGAAACCCCAGAAAACAAAAACTCAGATGCCTTGGGTCATTAATTATAATTTCCAAATTCTGATGGAGTGATATTCTTATGCATGTATTTAAATAAATGCATAGATCTAGTACTATTGACGTTTTTTTTTACTTGTCTAAATGGGCCCTGAGTGAACTTAATAGAAATTACCTTTTCAGAACCTATTACCCTATTGTGCCCCTTTTTATAGATTGTATGCATATAAAAGTCAGAAGTTGGATTTTTGTTTGGAATCTTGATAAGTAAACGGATGTTGGAATCCGTCTACACCCACTATCTCACAGAACGAAAGAAAAAATACCTGTACAAGGCAAAAATCTTAGAATTATGAAAAATAGTGTGAATTTCGGCATTCGGGACTTGCTAGTTACATTGGTATGAAGTTCGCTTACTGTTTGAAATGATGAAACCCGAAATCCTGAAATGTTAGTTCCACATTCTTTCTTTTTGCAAGACGGAATTTGTTGTATGTTGACCCTTGAAACCCCGAAATCCTGAAATGCGGGACCCACCTTTATTTTTCGGCATTCGGGATTTTCTAGTTACATTGGTATGAATTCCCTTGCTATTTGAAACCCTGAAACCTCGAACCCCCAAATCCCAAAGTGTTGACTCTAAACCTTTCACCTTTCAGAATTTGGGCATTGTTGTGTGTTGTGGTTTGACATTTGAAACCCCAAAACCCCAAATCCTGAAATCCTGAAATATTATTTCCACATTCTTTTCTTTTCTCATTTTTGCAATTTCGGGGATTGTTGTGTGCTATCATTTGAGATTGGAAACCCCAAAATCCTAAAGTCTTGGTTTCATGCCCTTTCACTCATTGCAATTTCAGGGATTGTTGTGTGTTGTCGTTTGACATTTGAAACCCTGAAACCCCGAACCTTGAAATCTCGAAATGTTATTTCCACGTTCTTTTCTTTTCACATTTTTGTGAATTATTATTGGTTGTTTTTTTGAATTTTGAAGTCATGGGATTCTAAACCCCGAAATCTCGAAATGATAGTTCAACAGTCTTACCTTTCGCATTTTTATAAGTTGTTGTATGTTAGATGTTGAATTTTGAAACCCCGAAACCTTGAAGCACAAAATCCCGAAGTGGTGGTCCCACATACTTTAACCTTTTGGAATTCGAGAGTTGTTGTGTATTCTATTTGGTATTTCAAACTCAAAAACCTGAATCCTGATATCCTGAAATGTTATTTCCCTATTCCTTTTCAAAACTTCGGGAATTTGTTTGTGCTTGATTGCATTTCAAAAGTTTTGTTTATGTTGATGTTTGGATACTAGAACACGCGAAGTTTCGAACCCCGAAATCCCAAAGTGCAGGACCCACCTTACTTTCTCACATTTCAAGGGTTTGTATAAGTGCCTGTTTGGGCATATGTATTCACGAAAACCCAAACTCCAAAGTACTGAAGTACTGATCACCTTTCACAATTTCGGGAAATGTGGTGTGTTGATGTCTAACTCTTGTACTCGTGAAACCCCAAATCCTTAAACTCCAAAATGCTGGTCATAGTTGTTTCGTATTTCGGATTTCGACAAACAACAAAATCATTTGTTTCATGTGGTACTTGTGATCACCGAAATCTGATTGACTTTTGTTCCTTCACCAAGTTGTGGAAACCTAGAAGAAACTTATGGTTATGGGAACAACTCGATTAATGTAATGAAGGGACTGGTAAAAGAACATCAGAGAATCTTCATCCTGGATAGAGGTATGGAAGTAACAGACCTGTTCACAAGATGTTTGTATAGCTAAGTCGCTGTTGGTGTTATATGCATCATCAATTAAGAATATATTGGTAATTTTTTTACAAGACTTTAAACAACATTGAAGGGAGGAGTATACACCTATTGTATCGTTGGGTAGGAAGTTTTAAGTTGCATAGTAAAGTCAAAAAAAGACAATAAGATCTCTAACAAACTTTTAGACTCAAGCTTTATAACAAAAGACTTAATTGCTTGAATCTCGAAACTATGCAAAGATAATTGTACATATATATATATATATATATATATATTTATGATGATTTTTGAGGTACATTACAGACATGATTCCTGACGAGGGAATCGTTGCATTCCCTAGTGGTTAGAGGTGATTGATAAATTTGTCAGAGTCTGTGTTTCTCGTTGTAGGCGGTTGTGCGTTGTAGATATTGTTAGCACTTGGATTGTAACACCTTCATTTGTTTGGATTGCACACCATTGAGGTTCTAGTTATTGGTCCTCGAGACCATTGTGAAAGGAATGTGGATGCTATCCCTTAGCCGGTATGTGTCATCGTGTTTGTGTCGGGTGTGTAGTGATTCTATCAGTCCTTGATTTACGCATGTTTCACCTAGTGGCTTGATGTGATAATGTTAAATAATTGTTGTTTATTACTTGATTTGATTGTGTGGTGTTTGTCGTCAGTTGTGTGATTCAGCTATTGTCATCATTTTATTTCTACCTAAAAGAAAAAAAAAATGTACCTTCTACTTCTCTTGTTGTCGTAACAATGAAGGTGTTACATATGGTATCAGAGCAGGTTCAATCCTATGACTATGGATTGATAGGATTTCCACTACAGTAAACCCATGAGTATTAACCCTTGCATTAATTAAAAACCTTAACATGTCCATGTGGTGGTTTCATTAAGAGGACTCCTCAAAGGTTTTCAATGTAGTTTCATGGAAGGAGGTGCAATGCATCCAAGGGTGTGAGAATTTATGGAGGGGTCAGAGACACATGATTTTAGGACAGAAGCAATGAGTTTCCTTTAGGTTCATCTCTTCCTTGCAACTATGGAGGAGAATGCGCAAGGGATGTAATATTTATGAGATCNCGGAAGGCATAGAACACCTTCTGGTTGTGAGAGAGTTTGCAGATGTCCTTCCAGATAAGTTACCTGGGATTCCATTAGAGAGGGAATTGGAATTTACCATAGACCTAAATCTGGGGACTGAACCAATAGAGAGAAATCCTTATCGTATGTCGACCTCAGAGTTATAGGAGTTGAGAATGAAACTGAAAGAGCTGCTCGACCTAGGACTTATACATCTAAGTGTGTCACTATGGGGTGCATATATTATTTTCATATGAAAGAAGGATGGGTCGTGGAGAATTTTCATTGACTATCATCAATTGAACAAGGAAAAGATCAAGAATCAATATTCGTTGCTGAGGATTGATGATCTGTTCAATTAGATGAAGGGTGAGACGGTGTTTTCAAGGATCGATTTGGGATTAGGGTATCACCAGTTACAGATCAAGGGGATGGCATCCCTAATACCTCCTTTAAGATGAGGTCTGGACATTAAAATTTTATTTTTTTACCTTTGGACTCACAAACGCCCCTAGGGTATTTATGATTTTGATGAACAGGGTGTTCTGCGAGTACCTGAACAAGTTCGTCCAAGTATTCATTGACGATATTCTGATTTAATATCGGATGACAAAGGAGCATGAGGATAACTTGCACTTGGTACTACAGTCTCAACAAGAGCACAAATTGTATGGGAAGTTGTCCAAATTCTCATTTTATCAATCAAAGATTGACTACTTAGGGCATGTCATCTTCGACGAAGGTATCACCATGGATCCAACAAAATTTGAGGCTATTCTGGAATGGCCTATGCCGACGAATGTCCCAGAAGTGTGTAGCTTCATGGGTTTAGCTGGATACTATCAATGGTTTGTTGAGGGATTTTCGAAGATAGAAAATACGATCACAAAATTGCAGAAGAAGAACAAGAAGTTGTTTGGACCGAGAAACGCATGGAAGCATTTTGGAGGCTCAAATATATTTTCACAAAAGCACTGATACTAAGGTCTCTGACATGGACACAAACTTCTTGGTATGCACTAACACATCCAAGGAAGGCTTAGGCAAAGTCTTGATGCAAGACGATCAAGTGATCGCCTACATCTCGAGGAAACTGATAAGGCATGAGGATAACTATGTGATGAATGATCTGGAGTTGTTAGCCATTGTATATGCCTTGAAGGTTTGGAGACACTACCTTGTTGGATGAAAATTTGAACTAAAGATGGACCCCTGTGGACTATAACACATCTTTACACAAAGCGACCTGAACGTGTGACAACGACGTTAGTCGAAACTTATTAGAGAGTATGATTTCAATATTACTTGCATAAAGGGAACACTGAACTGAGTGGAAGATGCATTGAGTTGGAGACCACTCATATTTTCGGTGTTGCCTCTTCAGACGAATCTATGTGAAAATATTCTAGCCTTACAACTTGACGATGACTGGTACAAAGAGGTCAAGGATTTTATCGGAAAAAACACAATGATGATAATAAGATTTGAAGGATTTACGTTGGACGACGATGGACTAATGAGATTTACAAATCAAATTTGCATACCACCGAACGATGAGTTGAGGAGTTTGATCCTAAACGAGGCTCACATAGCAGTGTACATGGCTCACATGAAGATGAGGGCGAATCTTAAACCCTCATTCTTCTAGAAAGGAATGAAGGTAGACATAGTCAACTATGTGGCCAAATGTGTAGAATGGCAGTAGGTAAAGGTTGAACATATACATCCAACAGGATTACTACAACCACATGCTTTTTGAAATCCAAATGGGAGGTTATTTCGATGGATTTCATTGTTGCATTTCCACTGACGGAAAGGAGACATAACTTGATTTTTTTGATAGTCGAAACTCTGACGAAGAGTGCTCATTTCATTCCTATCCATATGACATATTAGGCACTAGACATAGTTAGAGTCTTCATCAATGAGATTGTGAGGCTGCATGGCATACCCAAGAGGACTATATCCGATCCAGGATCGATGTTTATTGGATGATTTTGGACTAGCTTCCAAGAGGCCTTGGGAACCCAACTTAAGTTTAGTACTGCATATCACTCGGAGACTGGCGGACGGACCAAATGAATGAAGCATACCTTGGAAGACATGTTGCACATGCATGATATGGACCAACAAAAACATTGGGAGGAATTATTTCCACTGGTAGAATTCACTTATAACAATAGTTACCAAAGCACCATTAAGATGACGCCCTTTGAGTTTCTTTATGGGTGACCGTGTCAGACGCCTTTGATTTGGGATCAAATTGAGGATATTGTCCTGGTTGGACCGAAAGTGATCCATGAAATGGAAGATTAAATGAAAACTATAAGACAAAGGATCAAGGAAGCATATGATCGACAAAAGAGTTATGTCGATGCACATCATGTCGACCATAGTTTTTATGTGGCGATCGAGTATTTTTGTGGCTAACACCGCATAAGAGTTTGATTAAGTTTTGAAAAGGGGCTGAAACATCTCCTATGAAATTGTGGAGAAGAGAGGCCCGTGGCCTATTGACTAGCCTTTCCCGATTCTTGAGGCGTATGCACTATGTATTTCACATCTTTGTTTGAGACATTATGATTATTGATCCTACACATGTTTTGACTTGAGAACCTTTTGGGTGTCAAATGAGGGTGCACTCATGGCTAAGCTGATCCACATCCTGGATCATTGCATTCGACAGCTATGACGTCGAATAGTAGATCAGGTCATGGCCTAGTGGGACAACTATAGTCCGCACTCGACGAACTCAAAGTATGCATATGATATGTGCCAGCAGTTTCCATTTTGGTTGGATAGATAGACTTATGATACTATGATACACATTATTTTGGCACTTCTATACTGTGAAACTTCAGGACAAATTTTAGACCAAGAGGGGGTGAATGTAACACCCCGCTCTTGCCCGCACTGAGTGAACTTATTCTTTGAGGACACTTGCTTGCAAGTGATCCAGATTATTCTACTATTGGGCATTTGATTATGATTATGAGTCATTATGGGTAAGATGACATGTTATTTTGTTGTATTGATATAGACATGTGATATTGACTCGGTTCTCCTAAGTGTGAATGATTTTGGGCCTCAAGGATGCAGAGGTATCGATGAAACCCTTGAGATCTAGATCGAGATAGGGAGTGGACTATTGGGGTTTGAGTGTTGTATATATATGACTTATGTGCATCTGATTAGATGTTATGATTATGGATTTTATTTTTTACATGATTCATTGATGATGTAGGCTGATGATAGCTTGCCGACCAGACTCACATGTGGAGTAGAGGGGTCACGCATGACTTCCAGAGACGTTGAGGGAGAGGTGTGGATAACATCCCTACCACAGCCTACTAGCACTCCCGCCCTGGCTCAAACTGTAGGTTAACAACCACATAGTTCGATAATACCCACGATGTCATGAGGGTAGACTGTGGCAGTTGCTCATGATGATTCTAAGGGGCACACAATAAGGCAGGGGCCTTATTCCTTAGAGGTCCTTAGTCTCCCACAAGATCACCTGGTGGAGTATTGACTCTAGGGGTTTTTTATGTCTACCGAGTCAATCAAGAGGCGAGTGGCACCCTTGGAGCACGTAGTGTGTTCTGAAGGGCACATCATGCAAGAAAATGGAAAGAGGCGAGGGGTACCCTTGGAGCACTTAGTGCATCCTTAAGGGCACGTCGCGCAAGGGAAATTGAATGAGACAAGTGACACCCTTGGATCACCTAGGGTGTCTTGAAGGCCACGTCACATTGTTAACTAACAAGCGAATAATCCTAGATGGCATTATAATGAATAACGTGATAAGAAATATTTTAAGAAAAAATTCTTAATAAAATGTCGCCCAACCTCAAAAATTAAAATCTAGGTATAAAGTAATACTTGTGGTAAAAAAATAATAAAAATAATAATCAGCATTAAACATGTGATGAAAGGGGGGTAAGAAACTTGATTAAATTATTAAAATCAAATTATTTAGAGATTTTAATTTTTAAAAGGGAAATGATTGTTTTGTTACAGATGCTAATTAAAACTTATTAATTAAAAAGAAAAAAGGGGAAAAAGATAATTTTCTACACTTACTAATTTGAGTTTTGATAAAAAGGGAAAGAGGGAAATTTAAAAGAATTAGGAAACTAAGGGGACAAGGGGGAAACATAAAGAAAAAGGGAAACAAAAGGAAAAAATAAGAATGACCAACTTAGCAAGGAATCTTGCCTTTAAGAACTTTGTAAATTGAAATCAACTAGTAAACTAGTAAGGGGGAAAGTCATTAAATTGTGCAAGGGAATATGGGGACACCTAGGAGAGATTCTAGGAATGATATTAGGTGGGTGAGAGAAGTATGAGTAGTTAAATAATTAATGAAATTAATTTTTTGTGCAATGAAGGGGATGGGTGACACATATACAGGGAGGATTCTTCAGAATTAAATTATTGAACAATAAATTAAATGGGAATTTGGGAATTAAGGGATTTAGAAATTATATATAAAGGATGGAGGAGAAGAAGGATGGATGTCCTCTGTTATGCATAATGTTACGCAGTATAATTTTAGTCTTGATAGACATAGCTTATGGGAGTTGGGATACCCAACTCGGTGAGGAGTGGTAGCTCAGGCTTGCGAGGCGATTTGGGAGCTAGTTGTTCTCTGGTTTAGTGTGTGTAGCCCCTTTGCAGCTCAAGGGGGCTAAGGGGGAAGAAGAGTACCCCTAGCATCAGCTGGGAGGTACCGTTGAAGTCTCATAGGTCAACACTCAGGATTTGCAAGGAGTGCGCGGGACAATGAATCAAAGCGGGCAACTTGGGATACGGTACGCATGTCTTTATTCTACATGGTAGATTTATTATTGACCTTAGACTTTCATTTATGAACTTTTAACTATGTAAACAAGGTGTTGACTTAGCATTTTAATTGAGAACTGAAATTCCCCATAGGCTTAAGCTCGCTTCTTGACTTTATTTCCTTGGCATTCGATCCCTGAATGTTGTGATTGTCCTATTGGTTTTATTGATTTGTTTTTAAGAGTTGTTCTTTTTACTTCATCCTCATCCCTAGTTTTTCAATCCACACCTGAGAAGTCATCCAGGAGCCGAATCGACGGGCGTCACTTCGGTGCATAGCGACATATAGATTCTAATTCCCTTCTTTTTTGTGCATGGATGATGAGTGAAGGATTTTTTTTCCCAAATGTGTACCCTTATTGATTGTTCGTGGTTGATGGATTGCCTTACGTCTTTTCCAAATCAATACTTGTACGATTGTTTTTCCTTCCCTGCGCGATCCGCTTATTACCCTTTGCATTTGATAAAATGAACTCTACATTTTTAATACCCTTCCTGGCAACGATTTAATTCTTTATTTTTAATGGTTTTTCTGGCAAATTTACTGTGCGGTTTTTACACCTCTGGCCTACAATTTTACCTCTCCACTTTAATTTATTTGAAGATGAATTTAGCTTGCATAGTTTCCCACTTGAATGAAAGTTATAAAATATTTTGGACTACGTTTATTTATGTAATTACTCTACGTTTCACAACTTTTGACTGTGATTATCACTACGATCGACCCATTGCATTGCCACTTTACCGAATGACATCTCTTGGTGTTTTCATGGTGTAATGGTAGCGTTTTCTTGCCTTCTGTAATGTTGAGAATCATTATTTCTAGGCTGCGATTTTTACCCTTTTCAGACTGCACAATTAATGTATTTGGACAACGAATTAGTGGTACACCCTGCAATGTCATGTATATATCGATTTATTCTTGTAACTAAGCATTACCTTAGGTTAAACCCTACGATCGATTATTTATATCACTCTGTGATTTTCATACTTAAAACCCCGTTATCACATCTCTGTGGTTTTATATGTGTAACTCTGCCTTGATGTATACCACAACCAACCTTTCCTTAATAGCATTTAACAACGAAATGATATTCACCTTGACAATGATTTTAGGTTGTCCATGGCTGTGATGCAACAGTAATACCTTGTCAAATCTTTAGAATTGAGTATTAGCGATTGTTTTATTCTGTTTGTAGAACAATTTACATAGAGTTTCATATGGCATGTCAATACTATGCTTGTGTTTTTAAAAAGAGGCTTTTGACAGTAAGCCATCTAACACCCATATTTTATAGATTTTATTTACTAGATTTACCCAGAGTTTAATACACCCAATGATTTATATGGGCAGTGTTTTATATTTCTAGTGTTTTGTATTGGCAACATTCTATTTGGTTAGAATTTTATCTTGGCAACGACTCTTTGAGTGCTCTCTAATGTTGTTATCAAATGATTTAAGACAACATTTTAATACCTATAGTACGGAGAAAATCTATATCCTATGACATCTAACTTAATAGGTGTTGGCAGATATTAAATGGTCGATTTTACCCATAGCTTGGTCAACAATTTAAGTGCAGTATTGTTGTGCAGGGCAGCGAATTCATATATAGTATCGTATGATATAAACCTTCATTTTGTTAGCAATACCACTTTATAATAAGACAACAATGGGTGAGTCCCTATTAAAAGGCAACAATAACATAGTCACCGACATAACGAGAACTATGACCTAAAAAAGAGAACTCTAGCCCTTAAAACCCATATTTTTGCGTAAAAAACATGAAAATCAACCCCCAAATCAAAAAGTGGTGCTATTGGTAGCACCATTCTTCGAACATGGCCTTCGAAACTCAGACATTGGCTCAAAATCAACACCTAAATCAAAAAGTGATGCTACGTAAAACAAAATGTTTTTTCCTAAATGTGAAAAACATAGCTATTTACGACCTAATTGAAATTGTGATCTTGACAGCAAAACCCTATATAAATAAACAACCCAAAATTGGACTCCAACTAGTCCCTTAAAAATTTATTTACAAATTTCATTTTCTATTTTTTAATTTACATTAAAAAATAAATAAATAGAAAGAAAAAAATCTTCGCAAATAAATAATTTTTTTTAATGATAGAAAAAACACATTTAAAAAAATATATTCTAAATTCAATTAAAAAAATAAAAAAAAGGAATAAAAAACAAGGTGAAAAAAGAAAAATAACTAAAAAAAACAAAAAAAAATTAAAATTTTCCTCCAAAAATAATAATTAAAAAAATAACTATATATATATTTTTACAAAAGAATCATTAAAAAACCTTCAAAAAGTAATTAAAAAAATAAAATTATATATATATATATATACTTTAAAAAAGACAAAAGAAAAAATAAAATTCAACAAAACAATATCTAAAATAAAAATTCTTAAAAAATCTTAAACTAAAACTTTAAAATTAAAATAAAAGACAAAAAGTTCAAAAATATATATTTTAAAAGCAATCTTGAAATGAAAACAAAACAATTTTAATAAAATTAATAACTAAATAATAATAAAAAAAAATTGAATCCAATTTTAGAATAAATTTCTAAGCATATTTAAAAAAAGAAAACCAAAATTTAAAAAGAAAATTAAAAGCAATTTTACAATAAAAAAATTATCAATTTTAATTGAAACTAAAGTAAAAAAGAAAAAAAAAAACCGCAAATATAAACAAATTTAATAACATTTAAAAAAACAAAAAAAAAGTACAATTTTGGAATTGAAATAACATAAAATTTTAATTAAAATTAAACCCCCCCAAGAAATTACAAACCTACATATTATTGGGGTGTCGTGGGGGGCGATGCCCGAAATCACCCCATTCCCGACGGGCTCATCGTTGGTCCCACAGGGCCAAGGCAAAGCCTGTGGGCGCTAGAGTGATTCTGAGCATCACCCCAGATCCCAGGGCCTAAGTACTAGTCCCACGGAGCCAAGGCTTAGCCTGTGGGGGTTGGGGTGATGTCGAGCATCACCATAGCCCCCAGGGGCTAAACCTTAGTCCCACAGGGCTAAGGCCTAGCCCCTGGGGGTTGGGGCCATTCTCAACATCACCCCAGCCCCCACGGGATAAGACTTGGGCCCGTGGGACAAGGGTTTAGACGTTGGGGGCTGGGGTGATGCCCGACATCACCCCCCACGAAACCCACGATGTACAACATGGACATCATGGGTGCCATGGGAGGTGATGTCGGGCATCACCCCAGTCCCCAAGGGATAAGCAATCGTCCCACAAGGCCAAGGATTATCCCATGGGGGATGGGTTGATGCCGGGAATCTCCCCAGACCCTAGGGGCCAATCCTTAGCCTCGCAAGACTAGGGTTTAGCCCTTGGGGTTGGGGTGATGCCCGACATCACCCCAGCCCCTATAGGCTAGGCCTTGGCCCCGTGGGAATAGGGCTTACCCCCTGGGGTCTGGGGTGATGCTCGACATCACCCCTCATGGCCTCCCATGATGGGTGCATATGTTTTTTTAATTTGTTTGTTTTCTCATAAAAGCTTACATATTTTAAAGTTTTTTAATAAAAATATTTAATTTTATTTTTGTAGTTTTATGTTTTTCTTTAAGTTTTTATTTTTTATTTTTTTCTAATTTTGTATTAAATTTTGTAGTTTAAGTGTGTTAATTTTTTTTTTTAAATATATATTTTTAATTGTTCTTTGTGTTTTTTAAACTTTTCTAAATTTTTTAGGCCATAAATTTGGTTTTTTACCCTTTTTTTGTCTTTTTCTAGATTTAGCTTAGTTTATATATTTGTTTTGTTTTTTGTTTTCCTCTTTAATTTTTTTAAGATTCTCTTAAGTATTTTTTATTATCTAAATTTTATTTTTAAATTTGGTTTAATTTCAGTTCTTTTATTTTTCTTAGATTTTTTTAGTTTTTAATTTATCAAAAAAAAATGAATTATATTTTTTTGTTAAATATTAAAAAAATATATAACTTAACTACAATTGTTTTCCATGTATTGAAGTAAAGGTAAACAATGTGTTAAGAATTGTTTTCCATGATATTTTAAAAGTATGGAACAATAAATTAATTAAGGAGACACAATTATATGAATAATCGTAACTTCAAAAAAGTAATTGGAAAAAAATATTTTTAAGATTGAAAGAAGCATGGAAAAATGGCTAAAAACACCCTTGAATAAAAAAAATAAAATTATATATATATATTGAAAAAAATGAAAATAGATGAAAAATAAGCGTTTAAAAAAATTGTGGAAACATTGTGGATCAAAAAATTTAAAATATTGAAAAACCACCTAAAAAGAGAGAGGGGGTGCTACCAATAGCACCATTTTTAAAAACAAGGTAAAAAATTGGACCCCCCAAAAAACGAGAACTCTGTAGAGTTCTCGTTAATTTGATAACTATGTTCAATGTTTAAATTGAATATCAATTAACAATGATTTCATTAAATCTTGGCAGCCAAGAAGTCAACACTAATATATAGATAGCCAAGTGTGTGAAGGCAATGATTGAATGCGCACTGCATTTGACGTAGATATCGCCTCGTTTTATAGACCTTAAGGAGGGTGATTTTATTATACAAATGTGTTAGATATCACAATTAATACATAGATCCTATCTGCGTCAATAGATAGTGATTTCATTATTTTTCCAACTTGAAAGGACGACAACTTATAAATAATGACAACGATTATAATGTCAGTGATTAGATGAATGTAATGCAATGATAGAAAATTAATGATAGAAATATATTCCATGTATCTATCACACTATGTATATTATGATGTCTAAAACTTTACTTGTATGGTGACAAGAACCAAGTTACTTGTTAGTTTATTTTAAATTTGTATCTATCTTTTTAAAAGGTAAGAAATGACATGATTCCTGATGAGAGAATCACTGCATGCCCTAGTGGTTAGAGGCGATTGTAGGTGGTTGTGCATTATAGATGTTGTTAGCACTTGGGTTGTAATGCCTTCATGTGTTTGTCTTGTGATCCATTGAGGTTCTAGTTGTTGGTCGTCGAGATCATTGTGATGGGAATGTGGATTTTGTCCCTTAGAGGGTATGCATCATTGTGTTTGTATCAGGAAGGTAGTCATTCTATCAGTCCTTGATTTCTGCATGTTTCACCCGGTGGCTCGATGTGATAATGTTAAATCGTTGTTTTTTGGTGCCTGATCTGCTTGCGTTGTGTTTGTCGTCAATTGTGTGGTTCAACTGTTGTCGTCGTTGTCTTCCTTCCTAAAAAAAAACAAAATGTACCTTTTGCTTCACTTGTTGTCGTAACAATGGGGGCATTACAAAAATTTATATTAAACTACCAAGATAATGAGCATTTTTTTTAATATTTGAGGCTTATAAATAATTCAATGATGTGAAAGAGTATCAACGATTGTTTTTTAATATTTGAGGGTTGTTGTAGTGAAAAAATGAATTTAATGTTTTGGTAATCATGCTTTTGTTCTCTATTCTTGCAATGCATGTCGTCGATGTAGCAACATCAAAACCACATCAAGATGGTAGATTTAAATATATTACTATGTGATATAGATTTCAAGTTTTTACATTTACAATTAATGTATTCTCCATTTCATTTCTCTTCTATTTTATTAAAATTGATTTGTTGGTGTATACATTACAAATATAATATGGTGTCTTTGTCGAGGAAGAAAGAAAATATTTCTTTGGATTTTCAGGAAAAGAGACCCTGGTGGAAATGGAGAAAAGTAATTTAAAGGTATACAATTCTTCATCTTCATTATCATGCTACCTACATCAACTTAATTCATGATTAGTTCTATGGATCTCTGTGAAGTAGCATATCTCTATCTTAAGCTGAATTTTATTGCATGAAGAGTACATTATCTATCTGCCTGAACATAATGTGTGATTATTTCTATGGATCTCTATGAAATAACATATCTCTATTGTAAAATGAATTTTATTGCACGAAGAGTACATTATCTAGTGCAAGAACATGACAAATGAGATTATTCAAGGTTATGGTGACTAAGAGAAATGTGTGTTTTGTTTAAGTTTAATACACAAACCACCCTTGCATGTGAGTGTTAAATAGTTGTTTTTTGTGTAGGAGAAGGTGGAGCAACTTATTGGAAGTAGGAACATTTTTTTGTGCCGTCCAGCATGTCTACCATGTGAATATCGATTCTCTTTACTGATTGAATCGATTTTCCACTTTACATTACCCCCCCATGCTATACAAGACATTTTATCCATAATTTTTGTAACCTTTAATTTTTTTATCTAAGGTTATCCAAAGTTTTATATTTTAGGTCTTATTTTACCTCATATTGAGGATGTTTTCACTAGTGTCATTGGGATGCTACATGTTTCTTTGGTTTTCATGTTTTTTTGCTTCCAGATGCCTCTATTTACTCCTTTCCTCTTGGTTGGTTGGTTGGCTTCCAAGAAGCTCCCCTTGGTTGGTTTCTTGTTGCTTGTCTTCCAACCAACATTCCTCCTCTTTCCTCTTCCTTGGTTGCTTGGATTCCAATAAACGTTAGTTTTGGTTGGGGCTTCCAACCAGGCTGAGCCAATGCCAACCAACATCCAAGCTTCGTGTCAACCAACATTTAGGGTTTCACCCAACATATAGGATTCCAACTAACGTACCAACATCCAAGATTTCAACCAACGTCTATCTCTTGTGATCCCTGCAAAACCAAAATCAATTTCCTCTCGTCTGTGAGACTCCAACAATTTAAAATTATAGGTTATTTTCATCATTCAAGTTTTAAAATTTTTATGTAAATTATCAAGGTAGGGATCAAGTTAACTTAGTCCTTGGATGTAGACAAATATGAATAAATATGAAGACATAATATGAAGGATTCATAGAAATATAATGATAAAGTATCTAACGATGACTGCAAGCTAATGATGGTCTCTCATGATGCGTTAGTGGCAATGATAATATGGAAAAAATCAATCTATTAACTTGGAGGGATTATTCAAGGTACTTTTACAATAAATTTGAATATGGTCTAAGAAGATGAAACATAAGCAATTGAATTAGCTTTCTAAATATACAACTTTTATTCATATACATTGTGAATAACTAGGTCAAATTTGATTTTTTCTAAAAGTGGTATCCTGTTATTCCAACAAAATATACGATATATGTTTTCATTCGTGCAGGCATTGAGTGTATTAATGATGAAATTCTGTTACAAAAACTTGTATGCTTGTAGAAAACCCATATTTCTTGTATGCTTGAAAATTTTTAATATTAATTTTATATTTTTTTTAAATTATCAAAATCAGCATATGCATGAAATTACCATGTCTCTTGTTTGTGCGCGTTATAAGGGTCTTAAAATGATCAAAACCTTATTTTTTTTAAGATTGTAGTTATCGGTCTCATCTTGTTTTGCATATAACTTATTTGATTAAGGGTTAAGCTGAGAAAACTTTAGAGTAGAAATAAGAGAGGCATGTTTTCTAGGATTTTATACATATGAAAAAAAAAAATAGATTAAAAATAGTAACCAATAGGGTGAAATCATGAAGTTGGGTAACACTTTTGTGAGAATCGAGTTTCCAAAATTCTTACTAACATTGTTTCGGATGAACTAATAATTATTTCGGCTGAAAACCACATCTTTTCGGCCAAACCTTTGGACGTCAAATAAAGCAGTATTGTTACAATGGCCTCAACTGTCGTGTACCATATTAGCCGGATGATTTTTTTTTTTTCCGGTAAATCTTTTTGGCCGAAAGTTGTTTCGACCAAAAAAATCTTTTGGATGAAAAGATTTTTCTGTCGAAAAACATTTTCGGTCGAAAATCCTTGTATATATTACCTGTACATCGCTTCGTTCACATTTTTCGTGAACTGTAGATGTAGATTGGTGCTTGATAGGTTGGTGCTATTGGACATTGTCATTGGTGGTTGATAGGTTGGTGTTGTTTGGTTGAATAGGTTTGTTTTGGTTGGTGTTTGGTTGAATGGTGGTCCATAGCTTGGTATTGGAGGACATTTTTGTTGGTGGTTGGTGTTGGGAGTCGTAACTGCGGGTAGATGTTGTTGTTGGTGGTTGGTGTTGGCAGTTGTAGCTACGATCGGTTGGTGTTGGCGGTTGTTGAGGGAGTTTGGTGATGGAGGCAGTTTTTGTTGTTCATTTTCATTTCCATTCGTCCAGGTAAATATATCCTTGTCCCATTTAATCAATTTTTTTTTCCATTTTTTTAGGAGGTTGAGAGGGTTGAATACGACCCTGTCCATGAGTAGGGACATGCTTGAATTCATGTATGTCCCTGTACATGGATAGGGTCAAATTCATGCATGTCCCTATACAAGGACAAGGTTTAATTCATGTTTGTCCCTATACATGGACATGCTTGAATTCGGGCCTATCCCTGTGCATGGACAGGGACAAATTCTTCCCTTTCCATGCATAGGGACATGCCTGAATTTGGGCTTGTCCCTATATAGGGACATGGCCAAATTCAAACCTATCCATGTACAGGGATAGAGACAAATTTGGGCTTGTCCTTGTACATAGACATGGCTAAATTCAGCCCATCCCTGTATAGGGACATGGCTAAATTCGGCCCGTCCCTGTATAGGGACATGGGAACTTTTCATAGTGATCTAGGAATCTCAATTTTTTTCATACAGTAGCTTAAATTAAATTTAATGCATGTTGGAAATTACAATTTAGATTTATGTTTGTAATTTTGTGTATTTTCATCATTCAATTACTTTAGAAATATGTTTTTTAGCATAGAGCTTTGGACTAGGAATTTCAACTTGTATCTTAAGTAGGAAAAAAACAGTTTTAAACATTATGGAATTCAATTTTATTTTTATTTTAAACTCACTACAATTTTGAGAAATTAATTTAGTGCATAAAATTTCATTTCTAGATTTGTTTTGAGTCTACGTCATTTTCCAATCCAGGTAGACTCATTTACTTACTTTTTTTTGTACTTTGGAAATTGATTTTGATTTTTGTTTTACATTTTATGAATTGATATCACTGAATATAAGTCAAAAATTTACATTTATAGATAACGTTTGAGTCTAAAAAACAAATTTCCATATCTTACTTTAATCTCATTTCATAGACATTGTATTCTACAATAAATTCTATTGATTTTCTTTATAAATTTCTTCATTTTTCACTCATATTTGATGCATAAAATTTATATTTCAAACTGTATTTGACCATTTAAATTTGAATTCCATACTTTACTTTGCCTTAAAATTCATTCTTTCTTTGAAAATATGAAATTAACTTACTTCAAACATCACATAAATTCAAATATGATACAAGTCTAAGTATATCATTCATACCTATCCTACATTAGACTTGTGCCTCATTTCTAATATGAAAGATACCTCATTGGACACACATAAACCATATTGCAAATCAAACTTAACTTGAGTCCTTGAACACTTTAATCAACCTTTTAACCTTTGAATTATATTTACCTTAGGGAAGCCCCAAGTGTGCCCTATCCATGCATAGGGATAGGTCTTCACTCGAGCTTGTCCATGTACAAGGACAGGCCCGAACTCGGACCTATCCATGTATAGGGACATGGCCTAATTTTTCCATGTCCATATATTTAATTTCCACTTTTAAATTAAATTTATACATCACTATTGTTAATAAGAATGAACAAAACCCTCATATTAAACTAATTTATTTTATTTTTTCAAGAAAGAAGATTTTAGTGATTTTATTCTACATATTAAAATATAATTCTTTAAGTTGATTAGGATTGATGTTTATTTTTATTTTAAACATAGGACCCACCAAAAACCATGGATATGATATGTCTGAGTCTACTACCATCTTGGATCAACTAGCACCAAACATTAGAAAACTCTATAAAGAAATATTGTTAGATTATTTCATTTTATGTTTTAAGATTTCATCAATACTTTCATGAATTCATGCATCTCCCTATACATGGAAGAGGCCGAATTTGAGCCTGTCCCTTTACAGAGACATGCCTAAATTTGGGCCTGTCCATTTACAGGTAGAGGGCCGAATTCGGCCCTGTCCATGTACAGGGGAATGGACGAATTCAACCATGTCCATGTACTTAATTTCCACTTTTACCTTAAATTTATACATCACTATTGTTAATAAGAATGAACAAAACCCTCATATTAAACTAGTTTATTTTATTTTTGCAAAAAAGAAGATTGGAGTGATTTGATTCTACATATTAAAATAGGATTCTTTAAGTTGATTGGGATTGATGTTTCTTTTTATTTTAAACATAGTATCCACCAACTACCATGGATATGATATGCCTGAGTCTACTACCACCTTGGATCAACTAGAAGCAAACATTATACAAGTCGATAAACAAATATTGTTAGACTATTTCATTTTATCTTTTAATATTTTATCAATACTTTAATGAATTCAGGCATGTTCCTTTACATGGACAGGGTCAAATTCGAACTTGTCCCTATACAGGAATAGGCCCGAATTTAGTCCTTGCCACATATTTAATTTCCTCTTTTACCTTAAATTTATATATATTTACTTTCCAATTTTATCATAAAGGATTAAACACTTCATTATTATTATTTTTATTATTTTTTATAATTCATTATAAACCCTACCTTAAATCATGAAGAGGACTAGTGGAATCCACACAAATCAATTGAGTAAAAAATATATTGTAGAGGAGAAAAAATAAAATTAGGACAAATCAATAGAGAAAAAATTAAAATTACAACAAATCAAGTAAAAAAAAAGGGGTTAAAATTACAACACAAAATAACAAAACGAGACAAAACCATTACTTTAGTCTTTGAAATGTAAAAAAACAATTATTAATAAGAATAATAATGAACTCTTCTAATACAAAGCTTTTAGACCGGATATGTGTACCCTTTCTAAACGATTTGAATTTATGACAATTTTCTAGGCATACCTCATTGATTCCAAGGACACTTTCTCTCCATAAACCATTGATTTATTCAAATCATCATTAAAAGAGATGGATGTGTACATTACAACTCACCAATCCATTATAAAGATGACAAAGTAGTATATTTATCATATCCATTCCTATATTATAAACTTTTTTCACCTATCTATTCAATATTGTCATCCAACTTACATGGTCATCATCATTTTAGGGAACTAAATGACAAAATTCCCTTCATCCACATCTTTAAATATTCAATTCTCATATGAAAAACACCATCGGTCCTTTGTCAGGGATAATCCCTAATTCGCCCCTGTCCATGTACAGGGACATGCCTGATTTTAATATTCAACCCCAATTTAATATTGTACATGGACATGGATAGGCCTGAATTCGGACATGTCCATGTACAGGGACAAGCGCGATTTTAATATTCAACCCCAATTTATATTTTCATAATAATCTATATTATTTTTTAATTTTTTTCCTGAATTTCAACTTTGCTTCAAAATGGTTTTGGTTTTTTAAATAACAATGAACTTACACAACAAGGATATGAAGTCTCAAATTTTTTTGTCTTATATAATTCTTGCATACCTTTAAATTTTCTTGATAACGACTACTGCCATGCAACACTTGCACTTGTTTTATTTTATTTTAATGTATAATTTTATAGTAGTTTTACTATTTGTGTTTTATGAGGTTGATAGGCTTGAATTCATCCCTGTCCATGTACATGGAAGAATTTGGGCCTTTCCCTGTACATGGACAAGGCTGAATTCCGGCATGTCCCTATACAGGGACATGGCCAAATTCGTCCCTATCCATGTACAGGGGGAGACTCAATTTCATTGTCGCTAGTTCAGGTAAATATATCCCTTTCCGAGTTAAATAGTTTTTTAGCTATTTACAGTTTTTGTTTTAGGAGGTTGACATGGCTGAATTTGACCCTGTCCATGTATAGGGACAGGCCCAAATACGTGCAAGATCGTGTATTATTACTTGAATGACTTAAAAATGATTCTATTACTTTAAGTTTTCTATGTATTTGCGTGTGAAAAATATAGAAACCACTCATATAGTTAATTGTTGTGTGAGTTTTTGTTTCTTTTTTTATTTTGTTTTTTAGTTAAGTACCAAACTGAGATAATGTATGACCCTCTTCTCTCCCAGGATGGTCCATGAGACCTAGGACTAGTTAAGAAGGGCATGATCACATCATTGATCTTCCTCGTATGCTGGGATGATAAAAGATTATAAGTAAATATCATGAGAATCATGTGGACATTCTTCCATTCAAGAAGAACTTAATTGTTGACTTTATCTTGAAACCACCCTTGCTTGGGTTATGGGCCCCTTAATTGTTGTGTGGGTTTTTAGTTTTGTTCTTTGCTTCTTCCTAAAGAAAGTTAGCTGCCTTGACTTTGGAAGAACTTAATTATTGACTGTCTAGAAACCACCCTTTCTTGAGTTATGCCCCCCTTAATTGTTTTGTGGGCTTTTGGTTTTGTTCTTTGATTCCTCCTAATGATAGTTATCCACCTTAACTTTGGATCCTCTCTCCTTGAATTTTTTTTTTCTTGTTGATTTTTATGATTTAACAATTAATATTTTATGTTATAAAATATTATTTGTTTAAATTATTTAATTATTTAATTGAGTGGTTGCAACCTTTCTAGGATAGTTCTTATTGGAGTATTAAGCCACCGTGGGATTACCTCTCCAACCTCTTGTTGTCGCTGACCACTAAGGGTTTTATCCATCTTCCTGCAAATATCTTCTTGGTTGTTGTTTGGGATTTTTGGTTCTCCTTGCTGGTGTCTCCCTCCTCATTTTTTTGTTGGTGTCATCCTTCTCATCCCCTTTCTAATTCCACCATGTTTATGTTGTCGTTGTCGTCTTCTATTTTCGGTGCCACCTGTGTATGTTGCTGGTCAGTATTTTGATATTTTACCATAAAAGTTCTTCTTGGAAATTTGTTCCAAGTGTCATGATGAGATCTTCCCTGAGGGTTTGATCAATGATCCCACAAATAATTTTCTAAGAGTATATATAAGAGGATAGCAACAACATAATAGGTAATAGTGCTTCTCGTTTTAGTTTTAAGAAAAAAAAAAATCAGTGATTTTTTTTAGGCTACTAGATTATGGATCAGACGTTTTAATGTCTTGTCGACTATAACATACAAGTAGTTAACATTTAGAAATTAAAATAAATATTTATTTTTTAGCTAGCTATTCTTTTTTCCCTTAAATTTTAACATGTTACACATTGACTATCTTAAAATTACCTTCTATAATTTACACAGATATAGATTGTCTTCTACATGTTACATTTTTTTTTATATTTAAATATTTTCATTTTCATTATATATAGCATCATAGTAAAAAATATAGTTGTTCTAGTTTTTTCAATATATGTCTTTGATTCTTTTAAGTTGTTATAAATGGTTAAAAGTCTTTAAGTTGTGTTATAAATTTTATATTTTCATTTTATGTTTCTATAACTTATGAACTTTCATATTCATGAATTTTCAAAGGATAGATATCAAGATGAGTTAATGCAAAGGAGGGCGATGTTTCAGGACATTACATTCGTAACTACCGAGGTTAAGTTGT
>JASDQU010104787.1:284747-296540 GCA_032191745.1 Picea mariana | reverse complement strand
TGGCGCGGCGTTAAATAATAACAAGATGATTAGCCGAACATTCAACATTCAAAGTGACCGTGTATCTTCCCCATGCTAATTGATTATTATTTTAACTAATATTCAAAGAGGGGGCTATGAAGGTGCCTATCTATCTCCCCTATTATTCTTGGAGTGTTTGAGTGTCTGAATGTCTGAAGTAAATTAAAGGTACAACAGATAATTTATCCAATATTCAACCTTACAAAGGGAATTTTCTGTCTAGCCATTGTTTTGAATTTGTTTTCATAAAAGTATTTAAATACAATTTGTTGAATGAAAATTTATTTTTAACTTAATTTTAATTTATAATATTTTGTATAGTTTAATAACGTTTTTAAAAAGCAAAAGTTATTTTTAATATATTTTAAAATACAATAAATTTGTGAAAATGAAAAATGATTTTTAAAACATAATTTTGCTTTATAATGCTTTTGACATCTTATGTTTAAATTTAAAGTGAATTGTACAACTTTTATTGTGTTTTAAACTTTCATTAAACTATTTCAATATTTTTTTGTGAAATGAAAATTTATATTTTGTGACTAGTGAAAATTTATGGTAATAGTGTTTTTTATTTTAGTTTTAAGTAAAAAAAAAATTCAGTGATTGTTTTTAGGTTACTAGATTATGGATCAGAAGTTTTAATGTCTTCTGGATTGTAACATACAAGTAGTTAATGTTTAGAAATTAAAATAAATATTTATTTTTTAGCTAGCTATACTTTTTTTCCTTAAATTTTAACATGTTASACATAGACTATCTTAAAAATTATCTTCTACAATTTACACAGAGATTGATTGTCTTCTACATGTTTCATTTTTTTTTTTATATYTAAATATTTTCATGTTCATTAGATATAGCATCATAGTAAAARATATAGTTGTTCTSGTTTTTTCAATATATGTCTTTGATGCTTTTAAGTTGTTATAAATGCTTAAAAGCCATTAAGTTGTGTTATAAATTTTATATTTTCATTTTATGTTTCTATAACTTATGAACTTTCATATTCATGAATTTTCAAAGGATAGTTATCGAGATGAGTTAATGCAAAGGAGAGCGATTTTTCAGGACTTTACATTCGTAACTATCGAGGTTAAGTTGTCATTTCAGTTATGGTGTAACGATCGGACAATTATATTTATACAACTCGTAAAGGAAGGATGTTACCTTTGGACCCCAACGATATCTGATCAACTCCATTTACGCTAATATAGACCAGGAAATAAACTCGTCTAATCCTTCATAAGTGGCCACTCTAAGACTAAACCTAGAGTCACATCTAGAGTAAAGGTTGTGACTTGATTTTACAGAAACAATATCCATGTTGGAACCCTTTCTTTCACTTGACCTTGTATTTTGTTTTTCTATACACCTTAATACTATTAGGAAGAACTTGATTTCATCAAGACTTTGGGAGATACCCAACTCAAAACATTCATACCTTAGAAATGTAAATTATGAAAGGAATAAATGGTATAATTTGTAATATATATTTGTGTGTGTGTGTGTGTGTGTAAATATATACATAAAGGGATTTAATAATTAGAAGATTTTATATATGTAAATGTAGATGTATCTCTCTCTCTCTCTACACACACACACACACACACACACACACACACTAATATGTATTTTGGAACATGTAAGGACATTTTGGAATACTATTGATACTTTCCACTGATGTTAGAATTTCAAGGAATTTGAGACGCTAGCATTGGTAAGGACATCCCTAGATATACATATGACCCTATATAACATGAGTGGGTCTAGGAATATAAGTTAGGGAAACATAAGCCCTGCAAGAGTTGAATAGAGAAGACATATGCCCCTTTAACTTGTCCTTATGTCTTTTGAATCTATTGTTCATAAAGAAAGAGAGTTAATGTCCCTAACATTTTTTTTTTATTTGGTAAATTTGGGGAACATTACAATATAACACCTATGAGTGTTATTCAATATCACTGAATATTTTTCTATTCAAAAATTTGCAGGAATAGCAACGTACCATCCACAATACAAGGTCTACATTGAGTAAACTTCCAACTTTGTTATCATGTCACAAATCACATTCTTTTTCAACTTAATTTTTTTCAATCAAACTTAATGAAAACTATGTTTAAAATATGTGTTAGATAACATCATACACATTTGTCAAGTAGCTTATAATTTCAATTTCTTTTGATTTGCTTGAAGATATTGAAATCTAAATGCACATTACAAAGCAATTTAATATATCAACACTTTTGGAATCAAAATTCACAATTTCATAATTAAAATTGATACTTTTTACGATGTCTTTAAAATTTTTAATTAGGATGTTAATCATACACTACCTTGAATTCTCAATATACTCCAAATTCAATTAAAAAAATGAAAATATAAATGCAACAAAGCAAGCCTTAGTAGATGGTGTGGTTTTTTGCTTTTTGTTATCATGTCACAAAATCAAATTATTTTTCAACTTAAGTTTTTTAAATCAAACTTAATGAAAAATATGTTTAATGTGTATAATATAATTAGTGTTAGGTTCATTATAGACATTTTTCAAGTATCTCATAATTTTAATTTTGTTTGATATGCTTCAAGATATTGAAATCTGAATGCACATTGTAGCAATTTAATATATTAAGACTTTTAGAATCAAAATTCACAATTCCATAATTACCATTGATACTTTTAATATGTCTTTAAAATTTGTAATTAGGATGTTAATCATAAACTACCTTGAATTCTCAATATACTCCAAATTCAATTAAAAAAATGAAAATCTAAATGCAGCAAACCAAGCCTTAGTATATGACCTGTGTAATGTACCCCAGATTTCACTAAAATTAAAAATTTTGATCAGGGAACTAAAGTCTATAAATCAATAAATTGTTCGCGACACATGAAAATATTTCTCTTATATATATATATATATATATATATATATATATAGATAAGACACTATTTATACGCATAATGTTTTTCTCTGTTGGACTATCCATACTAATAGTTTGTAGGAGGTTTATGGTCCAACAGATAACTTATTTTTGTTAGCATGAAAACATAACACTTCCATTAGATTAAATCATAATCAATTTACTCCACTATTGAAATTAAAGTCATACATTGTTAAATTGGTAAACTAAGACTACCAAGGTCCATAGCATAGGTGCTAGTAGGAAAACCCCCCTTTTATCTACACTAGGGTTCAGAATGTAGGTAGAGACACACCAAAACTAACAAAAATAAATAAAAGAGGAAGGTCATCGGGTAACTATACTTTTACTCCATGTCTAGTGATGATCTCGTTACACTTGGAAGTTCTATTAATTGTACGCCTCCTCCAAGTGCTGACCTGCATCCAAATATTGACAAACAAACAACTACAAGCATGTTATTTCATTTATAGGTTAAGGTTATATGTTATAATTTCAAGCATAAATCTGATAAAAGTACTCACAACACCATCATTTGGGACAGGAAAAGTGATTCTTTATTCATAACACAAAGTTTATGCCTTTACATTCTAAGTCGGCTACCGTTCTGTGAACCTGGTCTACAATCCTCTTCACCATGCTCCAAACGCACCTTGTATGAAATTTTTCTCTCAACCTTCTAATGTCTTTCGTGGAAGTGAATGTGTTAAATGGAGGAAGAAAGGGCTAATGGGGAAATGTTGAGGCAATTCTCACAAAAGGGCAGTGATATCTTGGGCAAGGTGGGGAAGTGAAAACGAGCAGAGTTTCACTATTCTTATGCTTAGATTTGAAATGAGATGCCAACACCTACTTTTATATGACAAAATTATGGTTATTTGGTTGGGTGACGAGCTATAACAAGTGAATTACTTGGTAAACCTGTAATAGCCCATAAATTTCAATGAATTCCTTGCAACTTTTTATTTTTTGCAACTTTTGCAAGCATACACGGGTTGTAGTGGTGCAACGGGAGTAGGTACGTCAGATGTAGTGGTGAAACAAGAGTATGTATGTGGGAAGTAATGGTTCAAACTGCATACATCTTCTAAAAAATGTTTTTTAAAGATATTCTCAGCGATGCTTTTGAAAAATATGTAAGTAGAAGGCCCAAGGTCATATATGCATGAATAGGGAAATTTAGGGATATAACATATGCCCCCTAATGTGTGATGTTAGAAGAGAAAATGATGACTGAAATACATTACAATATATTCATAACTTGTATGAAATCGAGTGAGCCCAGGACTAAAGTTTAGGAGGTGCCATCTGCAAAACAATAAAATGTCTCTCCGAGGTGGGCACACCCATGCACAGAATGAAATAAATCATGTCTACCAATAAAATACACTGCATATCCATGTCATATAACTATATAAAGTGTATCGACGATAAATACACAACGGATCTACATCTCAAAATCAATCAAAGATATACGAGTATAGTATCCATCTTCAAGAAGCTAGTGACACCCAATGGATGGAGATGAGGTATTCATAGCTTGAGAAACAACTTCAAGATCTTTAAAACTGAGGTAGGAGTATAATGAGAGTGTATAACTCACTACTATGAGGTCTTCAACGACTCGTCGAGAAACAAATAAGAGGATTTCGATGATCAGGAAGAGAACTCCATGGATTTTTAATCAGGACTTGACTAGACTCTCTGGATGGTAGACTCATGAGGTCAAGAGACAAACTACAGAAAGGCCGACTCAAGTTGGGTGAAACTTCCCTTGGAAAAAATGATGAAATATGATAAGACTGAGGAAGCATGACATTGACATAAGTTCATGATGTAGGAGGCAACGCAAAATCTTCATGTGTTTGGAAGAGTAACCAAATGGAGGAGGACATAGCTCTATGAAGCGAGAAAAACTTCCTAAGGTCATACTAGATCCCAGTGCTTGGCAAACAAATGAAAGGGTGTGCTTTTTCCAAGAGAGACTCTTCATGCTGCAGAAAAACAAATATATATTTCCCATCCCCTCTTTTTGGGATATTCCATTTTTTTGTCTTTTTCAATTTTTTAAAGATCTTGAAAAAGAATAAAAGAATGATATATTACAAAGGAGGCACGAATGTCGCAAGAAACCATACTATTTCCAAGCGCAATGAACATACTAATGCTCATAACAAGGACACATGTGTAGGAAAAGGACACTCGGGGAAAATTTCTCCATGGGTCAAGGTGTCAAGTCGCAGAAGAGAAAAGCACTACAAGGCTTGTGTATAAGGCATGCTTCAAAGGTTTAGTTGAGAGAAATATGGAGCCACCATTAGGCCAAAGACGTAGAGATGAAAACACGATTAAGAAAGACCCAATGAGACCCCTTTCAATGTAATTTTAATGATCCAAGAGAAGGCAAGCTCAATAGTTTTTTCATGTTTAAAGGTTAGAATTAGTTTTTTTAATTCTAACCTCTTATATCATTTGAGAAGAATATGTTCATCTAACTGATCTAGGCACTTGTATCCTACATCCAAAAATATGTCATTTGAAAAGGACAAGTTAATAATATTGATTTGATTTCTGATTTCCTTCAATCTTTTGCTATTAATTTATAACAACACATCTCCACTACAATAATAATTTTGTCCAAAACTATTAATATTGTGTAAACTTCTATTTCCAATGCCTCTTTATGCCTTGAAAATTATCACATTTAACACAATACTTGTATTATATCCAATGTCAAGGATAGTTGGTAACATAAAGAAAATATCCTGCAGCTCTCTTTCCTCGATGCAATTATACATATAGAAGTATATTTGGTCATCTCTTATTTTCGTGTCATGCAGTTTTGTAAAAATAAAATTGAAGTTCGGTTTGCCTTGTTTCACATGCAAAGAAATTCTTGGCCATAAATATTCATTTGTTGATGTATAATAAAGAGAGAATGCAATCTATTGGAACAACTCTTGGAAAACATTGTGATGGGGATATAGACAGGATTTTACATGAAAATTATGAGGCGTGGAGCTAAAGAAGAATACTATGCAACCTAAAATAAAGTGTCTAGTATTTTTTGGGTTGCATTTGGAAAGAGGGGAACTCATATATTTAGGGATGCGGATTATGGGCCTTGTATATTGTACTATATTTTACCTCTTTTAGACAAAGTGAATAATAGATGATTGCATCTATACTTTCAATTTTCTAGAGTATGTAATTAAACCTTTTTGCTTGAATTTCTTAGTATTGGATCCTTTCAAATTAATGTGAGCTATTAATGAAGAAAATCAAATATAGTTATACCTACAACGATTTATTATTGGAGAAATATTCTTCCGTCGTAAATATATTTACTCCATACATTAATTAGAAGTTTCTTAATTTTTTTAGCAGAATCAAGTTCTTTAAAACATAATAATTGTAATTCTCTTATATGTAATTCTCTTATATGGATGCCCAAAAACTCATAACAAATGAGGTAACTAAGGATCATAGCATGGAAATATAATTTCAAATTTTCTATCAAAGATTACTACAAAACAAGATTCTTGTTTTAAACTAGCTTCCTTTTGATGGCTCATTATTTTTCTCTAGCTATTAAGAACACTATTGCATTATCATTTTTGGTCGAGAATGATTATCCTAAAATAATAATTGGTAAAAATGGTGAAGATTATATTGATAAGGACATACTAACGAGATCACGATAAAATTCATATTTTTTCATTTCCATTACTTGTAAGAAATAAAATGAAGCATGACAGATTCAAATGCTTACAAATCTATTGGATGATAATCATATCATTTTATTTTAAAATTTTGTAATCTTATTGGTAAATGTTTTTTATACTAGGTCATGTTTATTGAAGCTATAATTTATTTGTACTAGGTCATGCTCGTTGAATTTATACTTACTAAAATCCTACTATATTTTTGTTATGCAAGCTCTCAAGGTTTGTCCACACAATGAAGATAGGTCAATAGGAATAAATGATATACAATTAGTCTTTCACATTGATTATTCTCAGTGGAAGGTAAATCCAAGCCTACAAAATTCAAAGCCTTTTTATATTTAACATGGAATATATAGATTAATTTAGAATAGTCGTATTTAGGAAAAATTTTAAGGATACATAATTATCCTAAAGTATATAAGCTTTAGAAAATAGTACTAATTCTTAGAATGACAACTATAAAAATTTTGGTGATGTTTTTCTAAAAATATTCGAAGTTAGGATTTGATATAGTTTCTAGAAAATTTTGTAAAATTTAATAATATTAATTTTATCCTATAAAATTTGGAGAAAATTGAAAATAAAGAATGTGTTTTAGAAAAAAATCCTAGAAAATTAGCCCATGGAAAAATTTAGCCCTTAATTTTTTAGATGGTTCTATGCTTATATACATCTTTATATATTTAAATAGTATAACAAATTACAAGAAAACATAAAATATGCAAATTAAATATAATAAAAAAAAAATATTCATTGAAAACAATTTTTTTTTTGGATTTGGATTTAGTTTCCAATAATCACTTCCAAGATATGAATGAAAATATTAAAGTAAGAGGAATGGGGAAAGGAGCATAATTGTGATTCCAAAGATTTGATCACATTGGATATTTTGATCTTGTTAAAAAGACTATGTCTACACAACTTAGTAGCTCATAAATTTACATTTATTTCATCTATAAATATAGTTGTATAATAAAGTAGATTGTAACTTCAATTTTGTTTTATTTGCAGCTATGGACGAATACTATATATATATATATATGATAATGAACTTCCATGCGATTAATTGGTCTATGGAACCTTAAGAAGATAAGACATTACTTCAATTTCTTTAAAATTGTATTTCTATGCTAAAAACATTGAGAGAAAATATCAAAGATAACCATAGTTTTGATGACTTAAAAGGTTAGAAAGGTTGATAATGTGGAAGATATTTTTAAATTGGTATATAATATGGGTATAGAGAGGACACTCCAAGATAACAGATTCTCTCATCCCATCGCGTTTTGGGAGTTGTCGAGCACCCATTTCACTATGTAGCTCATGAGAGTTTGTTATTATATTAGCAATGTTGATTTTCTTGTTTTTTTCCATTGAGACAAATTGTTCTATCTAACCTTAAGAAGGTAAGAGATTACTTCAATTTCATTAAAATTGTGTGTAACTATTGAGAGTTTGTTCTATTTTAGCAATGTTGATTTTCTTCTTTGCACTTTTCAAAATTGAGAGATTATTTTGATCTTCTAAATTAGGGCTGATTACCTCATTGTAGTCTTTTAATTTCCTTTTATCCACTAATTATTTATCACATCACATATTCTCCTTAAATTTAGAAGTGATAATATTTCTAATATTATGTATATTTTGCATAAGTTTAAAGATTCATATTGGATTATTTAGGGATCTTATTTTTGTATGTGTTTATAAGTATGTTCAATGTGTGGAATAGAATCATATTGAGGTTCATTGTATACATTTCTGTTTTTTCTCCAAATTGTGGTTGCATATTTTTTGTATTCCCTAATATTATATTAAAACCATAGAAACAACAACTTTAAAATATTTTATTTAGTGCATATCTTGATTTGATTATTGTATAATAGATAAAATGATTTTAATTAATAACTATTTCTATAGATAAAACTATTGATAATGAATAACTCTCTTTTCTCCTTACTTGGGATGTGGATTTTGTAAATACATATTCTACAATAAGCAAGCTATAATGTTTATAACTAAAGCTAAGAAGTTGTTCAAAAGCATTGGGTCATACACTTTATATTTGGTTGACATGGACTTAATCTTTTGTTTACATGAAGCCCTTTTGTTCATGACCTTGAATTGCTTTAAAAACATATAATTTTAAAATACATTTTCGTCTTTTAATTTTGTTTTTTCATCTCTTCAATATTTATATATTTAATAGTATTTAACATATTCATATTATACATCAATGCACAAAAATAAAATATTTTCATGACATAAATTGCTTTAAAACATATAACTTTAAAATGCAATAACTAACTTTAAATTGCAATCAATGTCTTCTTGATCTTCACTTGTTTTAATTTTTTTTTAATCTCTTCACTATTAATATATTTAACAACTTTTAATATAACATATTCATATAATGCTTCAATACAGAAAAATAAAATATTTAGTATATTCACACTTTCATCGGTGAAATTCATAATTTCTTATGTCTCGCGTCATCTGTTGGCCCGTAATATGGTAGAAGAGCCAATCTCTTGGCCACCAGCATGATGATGTACTGGGACTGTAGCGGTTTTTAGACAATGTTATATATATATATATATATATATTATTTCTCTTCAATTTACACAGTAAATGTTTTGAAGACATAGTCTATCGGAATAGTTGACGGTACCTACATTTTTTTTCCGTGATGTATTGGCCGTGTAACTGTTTCGTGAAAGAAAGAAAGATCCGTTTTCTACAGTTAAAGCCCGCGAAGGAAAACCAGATAATGGAGGTTAGGTAAACCTTGTTAAGTGTAGCCTTCATATAATAATTAGTTTGAAAGGCTGTTATTCAATTAGCATCTAGGGTGGACCCGTCTTTCTCCATCCATTATTTCAGTATTCTTCTTTTTTGGGATCTTCTTCTCCAGAGATTTGAGACGCGCTGTCCGTTTTTTAATTCTTCTTGATCTCGGGTTCTCGCCCATTGAGTTGTGGAAAGAATGGGTGATAATCAGGAGATAAAGCGGAAGCTGGTGGAATCGGGAGTTATCGGACGCGTTCTCGACGATTTCAATCCTCGTCTGGGGTTGAATCTACAATACGGCGATACACAAATTATCTTGGGTGGCGAAGTAACCGCTGCTGAAGTGCAACGCCCACCAACTTATCTTGAATTATATAGAGATCCTTTGGATGTAGAGTTTCTTGAAACCTTCACGAACCCCGAATTAGTGGTGTTGGTAAGTTTAATTCCTAATTTAGTCAATATGTTGCGCAATAATCATTTATTTATTTGTATTTCGTCAAATTGAAATTCATATAATTAGTGGCATTGGTAAGTTTAATTCCTAATTTAGTTAATATGTTGGGCAATAATCATTTATTTATCTGTATTTCGTCAAATTGAAATTCATATTATTAACCGGAATCAGGTTATGACGGATCCTGACGCTCCTGGAGGCGAGTATCTGCACTGGTATGCTATAAATTTCTGATAATATGGAACGCAGAATCCATTATCTAATTTCATAATAACAGTACTAATCGCTACGTTGTGCAGGTTAACTCTGCCTTTCACTGCCGTCGGATATGATATAGGTATCATGGCTGGGTTTCTTTCTTTGACCTTAAAATTTACCGATCGATTGAATGCGCGTAGTAATCCTAACCGTCATGAATATGTTTCTTTCTTTGTGCTGCAATATTAGATTTACCGGCGATGGAGCTGGTTGCCTACGAACCTCCAAGATCAGGTGCCCACATGCTAGTTCTCACATTTTTCCAGGCTCAAGAATTTCAGACCATCGTTATGCCCAACTCGCGGGAGAACTTCAGTACCAGAACTTTTGCACATACTAATGCATTCGGATCGCCTCTGGGTGCTTCTTTTTTCAACATCAAGTATGAAAATGAGGACGAGAAACAGAAGAGTGAGAGCAGTGAATCTTCCACACGCAACGGTGTTGGGCCATGTAGCAAGCGGAAAGAGAATGGATCAATCAGTAACACATGCGACGGTGCTGGGCCATGTAGCAAGCGGCAAAAGAAAGGATCAACCAGTAACACAAGCATCAGTGCTGGGTCATGTACCAAGCTGCAACATAATGGATCAACCAGCAACCCGAAAGAGATTCCAGAATCAACGAGTAAGAGGACGAGAATTTCAGTCTCGCTCGGTGCTGCTTTTTCCAGGATCAACTATGAAAATGAGGGCGAAAATCGTAAGAATGATTAAGTAGCGACACCATTACCTCTGTCATATACAAGATCTTTTACTGTCTTAGAGTGCCGTTGGATATTGTTAAGATAGATCCAATAGAGCATACCGAATCCTGGTTTGTAGTTGTTAGGTCATGTGCGTAGTTAGTTTTGTTCCACAGTATTATTGATGCAGTGAGGTATTCGTTAATTATTTTCAAACTGGGAAATAAATTTCTTGCGGTCTGTTTGATTTTGCTGCGTTATGTTTGTTACGTTGAATATTTCAAAAGACAGTATAATTTAATTTTCTGATTTGTATTCTTGATCTTTGTGAAATGCGTAGTCTTCCAATTTATTATTTGTAAAAAACGAAATAAATTATATCCAAAGAATTGGAACACATTAGCCTTGGCGCGGCGTTAAATAATAACAAGATGATTAGCCGAACATTCAACATTCAAAGTGACCGTTTATCTTCCCATGCTAATTGATTATTATTTTAACTAATATTCAAAGAGGGGCTATGAAGGTGCTTATTTATTACGTGGAAAGGCGTACACCTATTGACAATGGACAGATTTAATAGGGGTTTAGTGTTTAATAAGTTTTCTATGAACAGGATTGAATATGGCTGGAATATTCTTAGTAGTCACACAAAATAAATGGCTGTGATTTCAATCATTAACTTCCTAGCTATTATAAAGACATCAGTTTATGTGTTTACTTTTTTGCATTTACCTAATCATATTTAAAAATTACTTTGATAGCTAACTGATTGCCACATAAGTGATTAACAGAAATTAAAATATTAATGTTAGAATAATGCTTACTTCAGTAAGAGATAACTGTTGTAGAGTTTCAACGAGACTGTTGTAACTGTGAGTTTTCTAGGTTTACTATTATTAGCTAATCAGATCCACTTAAGTCAGTGATCTGCAC
>JASDQU010104787.1:144401-156436 GCA_032191745.1 Picea mariana | reverse complement strand
AAGAAGGTAATAGGGGATATTTATTAGCTTATGATGTCTCAAATGTGATAGTAGAAAAAAATCAGAAAAAATAAACATCTTGATATCTCCCTTCACATGTAATGTACCTTTTCACAAATTCTGATACCTTCCCCCATGGCTCTGATAAGGAACTTACATCTGCACCTCGACCCTTGGTATGCACTTGCTCATTTCCCATGAGAAAACCCTTTTGTGCGTCAGGAAGATGTGATTTCTTGTTAAACCATTTTGCTCATGTGGTCAACAACCCTGTCACAAAGGCTATGCTCTCCTCTGTCACTGGAATCCACACTTTGTGCACCATTGAATAGCCTTCTACAATATTCTGACTAAACTCCAAGACTTCTGCTTCATTAAACCCCTACAACTTCTTAAAATAAGAAATCCAGCCAGCCTGCAGAAATATTTGATAAACATCCGGGTGCAACAACAATGCATCCAGATTTTCCAGTTCATATCTCACAGGCGTTCCCCCCATGACGTGGCATTTGAATTAGAATAGTTAATTAGGAGGAGAAACTAACACCTAAACCAAATATAGAGAAATGTAGAACTTGGATTTGCTTAAAGAACGCACTGTCGAAGCGAAAATAAGCATGGTCGAAAGGTGGTGGAGGTGAAATAGAAAAAGGGATTTTTCTGTTAGGTGGGCATAGATTTTTCATCCCCACCAACTAATATCATTGGCTCGTGGTTTAATTAATTTAGGACAACTAGCAGGTAGGAATCAAAGTGTGCTTTCATATCTATATCACTTGGAAATGTACGATTAGTAGTGTACATCATAACTTACCGCACAAACCGATTTGTCGTAGTAAATACATTATCCAACCTCCATTTGATCCACGTGGAATAGCTGTAATAATGAGAGATGGCTCTAGAATGTGAGAAATGATGATATGACAAGTGGATCATAGGCATAGTCCTTTATGTGGTTGAACAACTAGAAGGTTGTAGATTTGGAGTCAAGTAATGATGAAGCGACTCTTTTTGGGACAGAGAGAGCATGAAGTAATTTTGAAAAATGGCGGAAATCTTGACAAAACAACAATGTTGTCGTATGTAGAAATGGAAGAAATGCTAAAGAATATGGGTGAAGAAGCGTAGAGAATAGCCAAAAGGAGTAACAACAATAGGTGTATCAACATATATTTTGGCTAGAATGGTGGAATTAGGTGTAGCAACATGTAAATCAACCAATTTGTCGTAAGTCTAACAACATGAAAGGAAAAATAGTCAGGAAAATGGTGTAATAGCATGGAAATCGGTCATGTGGTTGGAAAATGGTGTAACGACACATGGTGTAACAGCATGGAAATCGGTCATGTGGTCGAAAAATGGTGTAACGACACATGGTGTAACAACATGGAAATCAGACGTGTGGTTGGAAAATGGTTTAACGACACATGGTGTAACATCATGGAAATCGGTCATGTGGTTGGAAAATGTTGTAATGACACATGTTGTAACAGCATGGAAATTGACCGTGTGTTTGGGAAATGGTGTAACGACACATGGTATAACAACATGAAAAGTGTAACAACATGTAACCCAGTTGAACAAAGAATCCCTTAGTTTTTAGGCACTTCAAAAACCAATCTTTTGGCTCCTTCCACTATAATATACCATGTTGTTCATCGATCTATCTACACACAAGTAACTTCCTGATACTTTTTGGCTGAATTTATTAGAAAAACATAAAAATAGAAAAATAAAAATTGTAGAGTTTATTTATATACAAAGTTTTATTGAAAAGCGAAAATTTCTAAGGTTCAGAGAGGGGAGGAGGAAGCTCCTTTCCCTTTACAAAGTGATAATCTATATCATCCGTACATATGGATTTAAATTCATCTTTGGAAAGTGGACATTGATACAGGCATAAGTGATGACCATTTGCAAATAACTATGTATTGGATAAATCGATAGTGATTATTCTAATTGTTCCATTGGGAAAAACAATGTCTACCTCCTAATGTCCCAAGCATCTTGTACGCATTTTACCATGAAATTATTTAAATTGTGAATCATACAATAGATCCCAATCTCCCTTTTTGAATAACTTCTCCTTAACAAATTGGTCATGCCATTTTATTCTTTGTTGTTGGATCACTGTGGTTTGATGAATACCATCCAAATGCTTCTCATCCAGCTCATTTAGTTGTTGCAGTCTGGCCTTCTGTGCCAAATTCAAGTCTAGATTGACTGATCTCGTAGTTCTTAGGGTTTTAATTTCAAACTCAATGGGAAAAACAAGGTTTTTTCCATATATGAATTTGTAAGGAGAAAAACCAGTTGTGTTCCTCCAAGTGGTTCGATAAGCCCATAGAGATTTAGGCAATCTAGCCAACCAATCTTTACGATGCTCCCTAACTGTCTTAGTAAGAATAGATTCTATGACTTTGTTTGTACTTTCCACTTGCCCATTACCTTGGGGATGATATGGAGAAGTTGTTCTATGTAGAACATGATATTTATTGAGGAGGTCTTCAAACTTATGTGATGTGAAAGGTGGTCCCCCATCAGTTACTAGTTTTCTGGGAACTTCAAACCTAACAAAGATGTCCTCAAACAAAAATTATAAGACATCTTCTTTTGAGGCCCTTATGAGTGCTTTTGCCTCAACCCACTTGGTCATGTAATCTGTGCAGACCAATATATAAGCTTTCTTATTAGAAGGTGGGTTAATAGGCACTACAAAATCCATGGCCCATATCTCAAAAGGTTATAACACTACTTGAGGCTAGAGAGGCATCTCATCCCTATGATTTCGCTGACCCATGCGTTGGCAACTGTCACAGGCTTGGACATATTTCTTTGCATCTTGAAATATCGTGGGAAAAAAATAGCCCATACTCAAACTTTTATGCCTAGTCCTTTTATCAGCAAAATGACCTCCACAAGGGCCATTGTGGTAAGCTTTAAGCATATCATAAACTTCCTCATCTCTCACACATATTCTAATTTCTTGATCCATTCCTGTGTAGAAAATGTATCCCCCTATCCAACTATATCGAGCACTCTTCTGAATTATATTCCTTCGTTCTCGGGGAGAGAGATGTGGTGGTACCTTCCCTGCAACCAAATAATTAACAATCTCTGCATACCAAGGCAAGTGAGAAGAGATTGAAAATAAATCTTCATTTGGAAATGAATCATCTACAGGTGAATTATTGTCATTTATATTCAATCTTGAGAGAAAATCAACAACTGCATTTTCTTTTCCTGATCTATCTACTATAGTGATGTCAAATTCTTGTAGTAATAGCAACTATATTGTTACTCGACCATTAGTAATAGGTTTATTCATCAAATACTTAATTGTTGAATGATCAATATGAATAAAATTAGAATAACCAATGAGATAATGCCTGAATTTATTGATTGCATAAACTACTACCAAGAATTGGCTTTCTGTAACAATATAGTTTAACTCAGTAGGAACCAAGTTCTTGTTGATATAGTAGATAAAATATGGGTATTTGTCCTATTGTTTTCTTTATCATTGCACCAATTGCAGTATCAGAGGCATAGAGAGAGATGTGGAATGGCAGAGCCCAATTGGGCCCTCTTAAAATGGGATCTATGGACAATTTTTATTTCAGATATGCAAAAGACAATTCACACTTGTCAATCCAATTAAAGTCAACATATTTTGTTAATAGAAAAAATAAACGAGATGCAAGTTTGGAAAATATTTTAATGAATCTCCTTTAATATATAGCATGCCCTAAAAATATTCTTACCTTCTTCTGAGTTGATGGAGATGGAATGTCCAACATTACCTGGATTTTGTCTAGGTCTATCTGAATTACAACATAAGAAATGAAGTGTCCTAGCACCACACCTTCGCTCATCATCATATGACACTTTTTTGTACTCAGAGAAAGATGATATTGTTTACATATTTTGAGTACTTTTCCCAGATTATCCAAAGATTCATCGAAATTAGTACCATAAGGTTAAAGTCATCCATAAATATTTCCATAGAGTCATTTACCATATCAGAGAAAATACCAATTACAGCTCTTTGGAAGGTGGCTGGTGCATTACACAAGCCAAATGGGAGAAAATTGTAGGCAAATGTACGACAAGGTTTGGTGAAGGTGGGATTGTCTTGGTCCTATGGAGAAATTTTTATCTAGTTACAACCACTAAATCCATTTAGGAATGAGAAAAAAAAATTCCCAGATAGATTGTCTAAAACCTGATCATTGAATGGCAGAGGGAAATGATCCTTCTACGTGGCCTTATTTACAGATATATAGTCCACACACACTCTCCATTTACCATTCTTTTTGGGCACAATAACCAATGGTGAAACCCACTCGCTCTCTGATATAGGGTAGATGAATCCGTCTTTTATAAGTTTTTGGAGTTCTTCCTTAATGATTTCTTTAAGATTAGGGTTCATCCTCCTTTGGGGTTGGAAAATGGGTTGGAATTATTCCTTAATGTATATATGGTGGGTGCATAGTTCATAGGAAATTACTTTCATATCCATGTAATCCCAGGAAAATACTTCCTTATGTTCAATCAATAACTTCATTAAACAATGCATTTCAAGAACAGATAAATCGAGATTGATGTTTAGGGTTTTTCCAGGTTGGATTTCTACAAGGATTCTCTTAGAGCTAAATTTAGGAAATAATTCAGTTGTTTTCAGCGTCTGTTGTTCCAGCTAAATTAACTTGATTTACAACAGTTTAAGAGAACATCTTTGGGTGCACTTCTTCTTGGGAAGTGGGGTCGAAGATTTTACTGAATTTGTAGTATGTGTTTTTTGTAACAACAGAGGAGTCACTGATAAATATATTTATTATCTCATCCTCTGTCTCATCTTTGAAACTTAGGGATTTTCTTATGGTCAGCACAAGAAGAGCGCTTGCATCCTCAACGTCTATCCATAAAGAATTTTCAGGTTCCACACTGGGTGTATCATGAGGATAAAGGGTAAGTTTATTGGTATTGTAACCATCATAGATGGTCATTGAACCAGATCTGCAACCAATGAAGGCATTAACTATAGCTAGCCATGGTCTACCTATAATTATAGGGTGACCCCCCAGACGAGTTTTAGGTTACAATATGACAAAATCAGTAGGATACTCCCATGAATCAGCTGAAATACCTAATCATCAATTAATCCTTCTGTTTTAATAGTAGAGAGATCGGATAATTCTAAAACAATAGGAGTAGGTCATACCTATGTTCTGAGTTGCAGCAATTGTGTCGTTTCTACTTTCATAATGTTAATTGTTTCCCCTAAATCAACAAGCACATCGGGAATAAATGTCTATACAATTTTGACACTGACTGTCAGGTTTCCTGGGTCGCCATATTTAATAGGTGGGTTTTTTCCTAACATCATTTAAAACAATTCTCCCACTACGTGTACTGTGAGGGGGTCCCTAGGCTTCCTTCCAAAATTTACAATACAAAGCTCTCTCATAGTCTTGGCATAAATAAGGACATATTTAATCACTTGCAGTACTAGAATTTTAACATGTAGGTTTTGCAACTCTACTAAGAGATTGAAGGATGGTAGTACCATAGTTTTGGTGATTCCTAATCTTTAAGGAAATGGGGGTTATACTAATTCTATGATAGGTTCGTCAATTTCGTATGTATCAGCAGATGGCTTTTCCCCTAATTCCTTGTTTGATTATGAATATGGAACATATTCAATTATTGGCTCGACTATTCAATTATTGTCATATTGTGTATATCAATATTCTGAACGACCTTATTATTTGGATTTGGGTTAGGTTGTACAAGCATTTGAGGTTGTAAGGGAGGATTATTTTGTGGGGCATTGGGAGGCAACTACAGTTGTTGTTGATGGTACTGGGGTTGGAACTGTTGTTGGTATGGGTCTTGTTGGTGAGGGTTTTGGTAGGTAAGATCTTTCTTATGGCCTCTCCAATATGGGTTCCATTGCCAAGGATGATTATGTTGTTGGGGTGTAGGTACCCGTGCATTGGGATATTGATAAGGAGATGACATTTGATTTGGATGGGGGGAATTCATTTGGCCATATTGAAGCTGGTTGCTCACATTATTCCAATGAGTAAGTGTTGCAGGAGGAAATTGAGAATTTTTACCTTGACCTTGTGTCTACAATTGTCTCCTATGTGTTATTAGATAGATAGCCTCTTCTTCCTCCTTAGTTTCCCGCATTGATGCTTTTACACCTGGTAAGGAGGGACATTGGTCAGTAGCATGATCTAATTCACAAATAAGACATACCTGGACACTTTTCAGAGGGCACTCTCTGAGTGGATGTTTCTTTCTACATTTTGAACAGAAAATGGTCAATGCCTGATCTGATTCTGCTTGTTTCTGTTTTACCTACAAAGTATCAATTTGTGAATAAAAAGAGTTAATCATTTTTGTTTTGAAATATTCTAACAGTTTACCAATTTCCGCTCTTGTTGCCCCTCCATTGGCTGATTTTTGTACCCTTGAAAAATATGTATCCTTGGTAGTTGACTTACTCCTTGTGGATCCTCAAGAGCATATCTTACAAAGATTTACAATGTCTTCATAATATTTCTTAGATATATCTCCCTTTCCAATCATTTTTAACATATCTAAACAATCATCTCTAACTCCCTTTAATAGAATAGTTTTTAAATGTCCTTACTCACATCCAGATGTCTAGAAATTTATAGATTATATTGGAGTCTTTCCACAAAATATCCAAGGGTCTCTTCCTCTTTATGAGACATCTTGAATATTTCCTCTCTTCATTCCCTCGTTCGACAGTAGTCCTGGTACTTTTTCAGAAATAGTTGCCTCATTTGTCCCCATGTCGAAATATTCTCTCCTCCAAGGCTCATAAACCATCTTAACATGTTTCCCTTTAATGTAGCTGGAAATGATTTAAGATTCTGCACAGTAGTATTGTATTCATATCTTCTACAAAAAATATCAAATTCAAACGTAAACTCATCTGGATCCTTAGTAGATAATCCATGGAAATTTGGGAGGGAAGAGAGAGGTATGTTCTTCATTGGAGCTATCCCTCATGTAGGAATATTAGAAATAGGAAAAACCAGGGTAGATATAGTATTTTAACCATTTACATGATTTTCATTGTTTATCAATTCCTCATGGTGGAGCTTCTCTTCATTATCTCCTTGATTCTCCATATGTTCTCTTTCTCTCCACTCAATCCGAAAAGTGTCCCACTCCTGTTTGGTGACAATCTGTCCATTAATCTTGTAAACAAGCTCCTCTGGCCTCTCCCTATTCCAAGCTACACTTTCTTGATCCTCAATATTCTCCAGTGTTGTGTGTTGATTTGTTGGTGACAATTCTTCTACTTTATCCCCTATTGAAAATGATGTTTCTAAATGGGGCATCTCTGATGACTGAGGAATATGTCTTCTTGGAGGATTTGAATGTTGAAAGATAGATCCAATAGAAGAATGTGCTCTAGCTATAATCTCATCAACAAAGGTTGGCCTTCCTAGTGCAGGATTCCTTCCACCACATCCTCTTGTACCTGCAGGGTTAGTAGTTTTGGGGATTCATCCTCTTGTTCCTTGATTCATATAGACCACTCATTCCTAATAAAATAAAAACTAATGTGCTTACACAAATCTATAAATATCTTCCTCGGCAACGACGCCAAAATGATGGGCACTTTAATTGTCTAAATAAATAGATAATTAAGGTGTTCAATATAAATTGTCAAACCCAAGGAAGTTTTGTTATTGCAAGATAATTGTTCAGAGTCTATGATAGATTGATGAAATATTACACCAATAAAGTTGCAGTATTGAAAGAAACAAAGTTTTGAAAAACTGAACACTAACACAAGTTGCTGACACAACTAGAGTTCTAATATACTGCTGCAGAATTGGAATCACACTTGCATAATTGAAATCTAAATTGATGAGTGTATAAGAATCCAGGATTATCTATTTTATTCTAATTTTCTATTTTATTCTTGTAGAAGGGAATTCTGTGCTAATTTATGAAAAGAAATCTACTTTAATTGTAGGAAGGAAATTCACACTTCTAATTACTTTTGCTTGAAAGAAGAGTCTTACCTAGTGTAGAAATACAATTCTCTAGTAGTATACAACACTTGACATCTAATTCTCATGAGACACACTGATGCACATTTGATAGGAAGGGACCAAACTCTAACAACAATTGTACTCTAAGAATTCTAAATAGATTATGTAGCAAACCTTCCGTTCGTCATGACTACAAACCTCATATAACAAGTGGAATTTTTTGTGTGTGTGTTTTTAATAAGTGTGTGCGCGCGTACAAGGGAAACAAAAATATTTGACTCTACTCGCCACCCGATGACTAACAAGATGCAACCACAATGATCACCACAAGAATACATAAGGCGCACACCAAGTAACTGCAAGCATTAAACGGCCATAGACATAAGGCGCACAATAAGTAAATGCAAGCATTAAATGACATACTGTGTTATGTACAGTACGAACACAGATGGAAGAATCCATGGTAGTAGATTTTACTATTTCTGCATAGGAAAGCAGGGCGTTTAATCTTAGTTCTCTACTCCGGAGAGAGAGAATGTTAGATAGGCTCCTGGCTGACTGCTCAGGAAGAAACTAGTAATCTCTGTCAGGAGGTCGCAGTGGTGGGAACTCTTCCTTTATTGAGCCCGCGACTACTTATACGACCTTAAAGGTGTGTTGCAAGAGTGGAAACCCTGCCTTTAAAGGGCCTGAGACTCTTGATATGACACTGGATTCTTTACACAGAAAATAATCACACACACAGACTTATATACAGAGTGACTGTCTTTATTAGATCGAACAGTCTGATATCATACAATTGGCTCACTGAGGTAGTGGCTCGTGGGGAGGAACAACACGCTACCTATGTCATGCCGAGGCTAAGCTAGGACAACTCCAATTATAGTACTAACCCTGAAATTAACCCAACCCTAAACGTCAGCATAAAAATAAACAACAACTTTATTAACCCTAAATTTAACAACCCAACCCTAAGCCAATCAAATAAAAGCACCCTGCAGAAGGAACCCATCGGATAAGAGTGCCTGCTAGAATTAAGGGCAACACAGAAAAACCCAATACGCAATAAAAACAAAAGCCAATAACAATAGGAAACTGATGAAGAAAATCCAGAACCACATGGGCACAACTTCAATTGAAATTTCATAGGACTCTTCTAAATACATTTAGTAACTTGTTAAGGTCAATATCATTTAAGCTAGGCATCATTTACAATGACTCCACTCATGTAATCAGTTCAACTCTTAGGTAGCTTGCTATGCATTTTGAGGAAATGAGCCATTTTACTTCAGTGAAAAATTAATAATTAATTACCAAAAATCCATTAAAGAAATAAGGGAGTAAGGGCTGCATTATACATCCATCAAAACTAATTACAAGGATAACGCTTACTAACCATAAGTAATATTTAAACATCAAACACATCTTATATCACGCTAACCCTGCGAAATTCCAATTTCAATGCATCTATGTGTTATCAAAGAACCGTAAGGCCACAATACCCCTTTCCATACATGATAACCATATTACCCACTAATCAATTATAAAAACCATACACCATTTCATTAACCCAAACCCGCAAACAATTTACAATAAAACATAATTTATTCTTAACCCAATTAGAAACTAACTAGATTTAAATGATAGGGAAAGGAACTACATTAAGTTAACAGAGAACATTCAGCCATTAAAATGAAATATCATAATTCAATGAGCCTTAATAATCGATAGATGCAACTAAGGATTTAATTAACATTAGCCTCATCTGTAATTAAATTATCCATTCTTAATGATCGATAAAACAACTCTACATTTTACCACACAACAATGTCCATCTGCATTAGTTGAAATCAATGAAAGTTTAAGGGGGGAGAAATTCATTTGCCAGGGACAGAGGTTGCCAGAGACGAAATTACAGAACAATAGAAAACGAAAATGCCATAATGGATTGCTAGAAACAATGTACAGGAACAATTTCCAAACAAAATTGCCATAACGGATTGCCAAAAGGAAAAAAAATATATAAAAGGGCATACAATCACTCCAACTTACACATGGAAGCCAATGGACGATGTGACAATGCACCCAGACATATAAAAATGCCCACAGTCACATAAAAATGCCCAATGTAGTATATGAACTCCCACAGTGATATAAAATGCCCAGCATATTATATAAAATGCCCACAGTCTTATAAAAATGCCCACATTAATTAAAAATGCCCAAAGTGATATAAAATGCCCACGGTAATATATAAAATGCGCACAGTCATATAAAAACACCCCCATTTATATAACAATGCCCACTGTAGAGTATAAATGCCCACAGTGATATAAAATGCCCAGGGTAATATACAAAATGCCCACAGTCATATAAAAACGCCACCATTTATATAAAAACACCCATTGTAGAGTATAAACGCCCATAGTAAAATAAAATACCCACAATAATATATAAAATTCCCACGGTCATATAAAAATGCCCCCATTTATATAAAAACACCCACTATAGAGTATAAACGCCCACAGTGAAATAAAATGCCCATGGTAATATATAAAATGCCCACAGTCATATCAAAACGCCCCCCACGATAATATATAAAATGCCTAAAGTCATATAAAAACGCCCCCATTTATATAAAAACGCCCACTGTAGAGTATAAACACCCATAATGAAATAAAATGCCCACGGTAATATATAAAATGTCTACAGTCATATAAAAATGCCCCCATTTATATAAAAACGCCCACTGTAGAGCATAAATGCCCACAGTGATATAAAATGCCCACCGTAATATATAAAATTCCCGCACTCATATAAAAATGCCCACAATGATATAAAATGCCCACCGTAATATATAAAATTCCTAAAGAACACCAATAAGAAATTGCAGCCAAAGGTAAGAGAATGCCAGAGCCAAGGATAACTCATTGAAAGGATGGTGGGGTTATAACAATCTAGGCACAGAAAACAACAACAAGGAAGTGGGATGATCCAAAATATAACACATCAATCATCATCATAAGGATTCATATACAACTTTAAACAATTTAACCGACGATGAATAACCCGAAGACGCTATCCCAAACTTGAGCTCTGTGCTGCTCCCACTCGTCGACTGTCGAGACCTCACCGATACCTCTCAGCCAACGCTAGGGGTACTCTACTTCCCCCTTAGCCCCCTGAGCCACAAAGGGGCCTCACACTATCCAGATGGTACATCTAGCTCCCAGCTCACCTCGCAAGGCTGAGCTACCACTCCTATCCGAGCTGGGAAATCCCAACTCCCCACAAGTAATTAGTCAAGTCACAAATCTAGCAGCGTAACGTTACGCTAATGGCCAACCCCCTTCTTCCTCATCTTCCCTTTCTTTTATAGATTTTTTCCCACCTCCAACTTTCCCTAAATCACATTTTAATTAAGTTTTAATAAAAATATTTTCAATATTCTCCTTCGCACAAGTGTCGTCCATCCCCCTCTTTCCTCAAATAATTATTTTCTTTAAATTATTAAATTACTCATTTTCCTCACCCACCTAGAGTTGCTCCTAAATTTCCTCCTAGGTGTTCCTAGATCCCCTTACATGTTTTAAATAATTTCCCTAAAAATGAAGTTGCTAAATTAGATCAAATTAGAAGGTTCTTAATTGCAGATTCCTTACTATGTTGACCTCACATTTTACCATAAGTTCCCAACTTTCCTTAATTATGTTTCCTCCATTACTTAGTTTCGTAATTCTTATTATTCCCTTCTTTCCCCTTTTTATTAGAGACAAAATGGCAGTTGCACTATTTACTCTTTTCCCTTTATTATTAATTTAAAATCTTTTTATACTTTCACAAGTTAAATAATTTATTTCCTATTTACAATTTAAAACCACAGATTTTAATTAAATTATTCATCTCTTCATTTTACCCTCTAAATTTAAGAAGACTAAAACTATTACTTAAGTGGGTTTCAGTTTATATCTTTATTTTTATTTTCAT
>JASDQU010104787.1:67119-88718 GCA_032191745.1 Picea mariana | reverse complement strand
AGGTTCCTTACTATGTTAGACATTTAGCGTTTTCCTTACGCTTCCCTTTTTCTTTATGTTTCCCCTTTTCCCCTTAGTTTCCCTCTTTTCCCTTTTTTAAATAAAACTCAAATTACCAAGTGTAGAAAAATCACCTTTTACCCCTTTTTTTCTTTTAAATTAATAAATTTTAATTAGCATGTGTAGAAAAAAAACAATCAATTCCCTTTTAAATTTTTAATCCCCTAATATAATTTGATTTTAATAATTTAATTGAACTTTTTACCCTCTTCTTGTCACATGTTTAATTATGATTATTATTTTTGACCAAAAGTGTCACTTATAACTAGATTTTAATTTCACTAGGTTGGGAGACATTTTTATTGGGAAAAAAAAGGTTTGTAAATATTAATTGTCACATCATTCGTTCTAAGGCCATCTAGGTTTATTCACTTACCACTTAAAATGTGCCATTCCCTATAGGACGCACTAGGTCCTCCAAGGGCGTCACTCACCTCTTTTTGTTTTCCTTCCACGACATGCTCTTCAAGATGAACTACGTGCTCCAAGGGTACCACTCACCTCTTTTTGTCTTCCTTGCACGACGTGCCCTTCAGGATGCACTACGTTCTCCAAGGGTGTCACTCACCTCTTTCTATTTTCCTTGTGTGACCTACCCTTCAGGATGCACTACATGATCCAAGAGTTCCACTCACCTCTTGGCTGACTTGGTAGACATCAAAATACCATGGAGTCAATAATCCTCCTGGTGATATTGTGGGAGACTAATGGCCTCTAAGGAATACATCATTTTTCTTATTATGGTCCCCTTAGAATCATCGTGAGCGACTGTCACAGTCTACCATCACGACATCGTGGGTCTTCTCGAAATAGGTAATTATTAACCTACAGTTCGAGCCACGGTGGGAGTTCTAGTAGGCTGTGACAAGGTTTTTGTCCACACCTCTCCCTCAAAGTATATAGTTGTCGTGTGTGACCCCTCTACTCCACATGTGAGTCTGTTCGACAATCTATCATCAGCCTACATCATCAACAAATCATGTCATCAATAATAAATAATCATTGTAACATCCAATCAGATGTGCATATGTCATATCAACAACAATCAAACCCCAATAGTCCACTCCCTAACTCTATTGAGAGTTCAACGGGTTTGATCCATGCCTCTGCATCCTCAATGTCCAAAGTCTTGCACACTCAGGAGAACCTAGTCAATAGCACCTGTCTAGGTAAATAAAAAAAAATAACATATCATCACATCCATAATATCTCATAATCATAATCAAGTATCCAATACTATAATAATCCAGTTCACTTGCATGCAAGTGTCCTCAAAGATAAGTTCGCTCAGTGCATGCAAGAGCGGGATATTACAGTTTGGTATTGTTAATGCCAATAATTTCAACTATTCCATGCAATGCCACTTTTCCCTTCTCCATGGTAGCATTGGGTCATAATGTTTCGAGTTGATTGTCATGGTAGATCATTCCATACTAATCACCCAAATTTTCTTAATCGTAATATAATTATTCTGCATTAGTTGTAGCTAATAAATAATACATAATCTTGCATTTGGATTTGATTGTCGTCAGAGATCAACTCATACTAATTTTTTAAATTTTCCTGACCTTCTCAATCTCTTTTTTACATCCTTGATATAAAGCCAATCCCTCTACTTAATCTCTTTCTTCCATCCTTAATATATGTCCAATCCCTCTACTTCATTATTTGTTGTGACTTGGAATCCTTAAAAATATATTAAAAATCATATAAATATCAGATATCTCCTAACCAGCTCCTTTCTTTTTGACCAATGGGAAGTTGAACAAAATAGAAAAGGAGCACTGAAAATTATAAGTACTAGTGAGCAGCCACATCTATATTTTATTATTATTGATAAACTTTTCATATTTTTTATACTTATAACATAGTCATAATCTAATTTTTTTTTTTTAATAAACTAAAACAATTAATCAAAATACTAACATTTGAAAACAAATAAACACATTATTTCTCAACCTCTTTTATTATAAATGGAAATATGTTTTAACCACAATACAAAAAAAATTATTATGAAAAAAATAAGACATTATTTTCTCCGGTAGAGATTACATACTTATAATGCAAACTAAAAGGGAATATAGTAGTTCTTTTCCTTTAGTTAACATTATGATTAATTATATAAATCTATTAAGTTTATTTTCCATAACATTCGGAAGACATCTAATAATGTGATGTAAAAGAGATTATGCATATATATAGATATAAATGATGTTTTCACAATCTTCTAATAATGTGATATAAAAGAAATTATATATATATATATATATATATATATAATGTTAATTGATGATGTTGATGATGTTAATTGTTAGACTTTAACAAGAAAAATGATTACTTGTAATTTTTTAGAATTGTGTTTATGTTTTTGAAAAGCATTAAGAAAAGCTTGTCAAGATCACCATAGTTTTATTGAGTTAAAAGGTTAGGAAGGGTGGTAGTATGAAAAATATTTTGAAATTGAAATTTAATTTGGGTATAAGCTAGACACTTAAGAGAAATTTCTTTTGATATTCAATCATGTTAGTGTCACAAAGGAGACACAATAATCTTTTGTCCCATGACATTTTAGGAATTGGCCAATGTCTGGTTTCACTATGGATCTCATGAAAATTTGTTCTTATTTTAGAAATGGTTATTTTTTTCTTTACACTTTTCAAAACAAAGAGATAATTTTGATCTTCTAGATTAGCGTTTATTACCTCCTTATAATACCCTAACTTTATTTTTTCCTCTAAATCCATATCACACCACAGTTTCTCCTTAAATTTTCATTTAACAATATATTTAATATTATCATTTCTCTACGGGATGATCTCTTCCATGATTCCCGAATGGCTTAGCCAAGACTGGGCATTTTTATGCCATCCCCACTTGAATCAAAGGTGGTTAATATTGGAGTTTGAAGCAATTCGAGGAAGTATCTTGTCTTCCATGTTTTTTAAGTTGATATTAAACATTAGGTACCTAGTAATATATGTGCTTGAAATGGGGGAAAGGATTTCCTCTAAGAGGAGCATAGGATAGGAAATATTTCCTTTAATTTTGAGATTATAGGTTATAAAAAAAAAAATTGTATTTTCTTTGTATTTCTACATGATTATAGAGAGATACTACATCCCCAAACTTCACATATATATAGAATAAAAGGAGTAACAAGAGTATAAAATAAGAGCTTTTTCTTATCCCATATCCAAAGATGGACTTAATGACTTTTTTTTTTCAATATTAATAGTCATATCCATATTAGAGAAAACATCCTTGAGGATTTTAACTTCTCTCCAAGATTGTTGGGACTCCTTGCCCTAAGAATTATATCATAATCATAAAGAATAATATTGATGAGGATAATAGTGAGAGTTGGGCCGACACAACCCGCTCCTTCCAAACACTCTTCTAGCCTGTCAATGTATATGCAAAAAATGGTAGGATACAAGGGACAACCTTGCTTGACTCCAATGTTATAGTTAATTTCTTTCAACCATCCATCAATTTTCTTCAAATTGGCAACAATTTTCTCATACAACCTTATACCAACAACTCTCAACTCAAAAGACACTTTTATCTCTTCCAATCTATACCAAAGGTTTTTCTTGGGAACTATGTCAAAATATTTTCTGAAGTCAACAAAACAAGAAAAAATATTGGTTTTAGATTGAAATAGGCTCATCATACTCAACCTTAATATCCTTCATAGTTTGTTTCATCCAAAGAAAATGTGTACAATATGATGTTGCTGCAATAAACTCTGTCTCAGTTGTAGATAAGGATACTAATGATCGTTTCTTTCTTAGTCATGATACTAAACACTCACCCAAGTAGAATGATGTTCCATTGGTGCTTCGTTGGTAATCAATACAACATGACCAATATGCATCTATATGAAACAAGTGATAGATCCTTTCCTTTTGGATACCATAATCCAAACTCTTATTTTCCTTTGAGATATATGAAAATTGTCCTTATTGCTAATACATGTGATTCCTTTGGTGCTGCTTGAAATCATGCCACTTGTCCAAATGGATACATTACATATGGTCTGGATGTTGTCACATATAGTAGGATTCAAATCATTGACCTGTATTGCCTCTGATCTATAGACTTCGAATCATCATATTTTCTCAACTTGCAACTGGTTTGCATGGGAGTGATAATTGGTTTGCAATCTTCCATTCCAAACTTCTTTAGCATTTATCTGATATACTTGGTTTGAGAAATAAAAATTCCTTGGTTTCTTTGACATATATAAAGTCTTGAAAAGAAGGATAGTTCTCCAAGTAACAACATTTCAAATTCATTATGCATATCTTTTTCAAATTTCTGGCTTAACCTGTCATCATCACTGCCAAAAATAATATCATCAACTTAAACTTCAATTAATAAAATATTACCTTGACTTACCTTGATGTAGAGTTTTATGTCTACACTTCCTTTTCTGAACCCTTCCTACTACATATACTTATTCAGTCTAGAGTACCATGCTCTAGGGGTCTGTTTTAGACCATACAAAGCCTTCTGTAGTTTACACACATAATTTACATTCTCTATCAACTGAAATCCTTCTGGTTGTTCAATGTAGACTTCTTATTCAGGTTCCTCATTCAAAAAATCTGATTTTACATCAATTTGATACATTTTAATATTTTTGGAGCATGCATAAGCTAAAAATAAATAGATTGCTTCTATTCTAGTAATTGGGGAAAATGTCTCTTCAAAGTCGATTCTTTCAACCTGTCCATATCCTTTACATACCAATCTGTCTTTGTTCCTTGAACATGTCCATCTTCATTCAATTTATTCCTGAAGACCCACTTTGCGCGAATCACATTCTTATTCTTTGGTATTGGAACTAGTTCTCAAGTGTCATTTTTATCGACTTGATCCAATTCTTCATCCATGTCCTTTTTCCAAAATTCATCCTTGTTGGATTCCTCAAAATAGTTTGGTTCAATTGTAGATGAGAGTTCTAGGTTTGTTTGTTCTAGTGAACTCATTCTTCTTTTAGTCTCAACTCTTGCATCTTTGTTTCGGATAATCTGTTCTCAAGGATGATTCTTAGGTACTCGTCTACTAGGTGTCCTTCAAGGAACTTGTTGAACTTCCTCTTCTGCTTATGTCAGATTCTCTTCATATTCTTTTTATACTTATTTTTTATCTTTTGTTTCTTCTTCTAAGGGTTGTTTCATCGATTTATTTTCTTCCTCCTTTGATTCTAGTCTACTTGTTTCATCAATTGTCACATTGATGTTTTCCACAACTTTGTTTAATCTTAGATTGTAACACTTGTATGATTTACTTGTACTTGAGTAACCAGTAAGTACACCTTTTTCCATGCAAGAGTCAAACTTTCCCATTCCGACATCTTCTCTTTTGATATAACATTTGCTTCCAAAAAATCTGAATTTCTTTACATTTGTAGGTCTTCCTTTCCATAGTTTGTAAGGATTTTTGTCAGTGTTTTTTCTGAGCATTACTTTGTTTTGAATGTGAATTGTTGTATGCACTACCTGTGTCTAAAAAATGTCTTTCATTTTTTAATTCATTAGCATTGTTTGAGCCATTTCATGTATTGTCATGTTCTTTATTTCAACAACTTTATTCTGTTGAGGTGTCCTAGCAACGAAGAATTTTCTTTTTATTCCATGACTGTAGTAGTATTCCATAAATTCTTTTTAGATGAAATCTCCTCCATTATCAGATCTCAAGCATTTGATTTTTGAATCCATTTCATTTTCAACCATTTCCTTGTAGATCTTGAAGTTTTCAAAAGCTTCTGACTTATTCTTGAGAAATAAAACTATCAGTATGAACAATTTCCAGTGGTCTTGTCATTGATTATTCCTTTGATTTGAACCTGGTATTTGTTTTCTTTCCTTGTTGACAATGCTTGCATAAAGTGTTGGTTGGTTTCGTGATCTGGGGAATTTCTCTGAATGTTTATCTTTTTCTAACTTTGACAAGGTTATAAAAATGTATGTGACCCATTCTTCTATCTTATAGCCAATTTTCATCTTCCTTTCCTAGAGAACACTTTTCATTTCCAATTTCATTTAACACATATATGTTGCTTGAAGTTCTTGCAGTTGTAGTGACCAATTTCCNTTTTGTGAATCAAAAGTAACTTTATGACCTTGGTCACACATTTGATTCACACTTAGAATATTATGTTTCATATCTTCTACTAGTAGAACATTTTCTGCCTTTTCCAATGATTTTGGCTTAATCTTGATTTCCGAAGGAGACTGATCCATCTATTTTCTTTCATAATGTAAGAAACTTGTCTCTATCACCTGTCATGTATTAAGAACACCCATTGTAAACATAACAACCACATTTATTCTATTTATCTTGTACAGCGATTATGCATTCTTTATTGTTATATTGATCTTGTTTTCTTATCCATGTCATTTTACGAGGTTCCTGTCTTTGACTATTGTTAATATGTTAGGGTTCTTTGGGAGGGACTGTCATTCTACAATATTTGGCCATGTGTCCAAAATTGTTACATTTGTAACATTCGACTTCAGTGCTCAAAGATTCAAACTTGTTGTAACTTCTTCTCTATGTTACACTAGGTCTTCTTGAATAACCCCTTTGTGTATGACTCTCAAAGTTGTTATTGTTCATGTTGTTACATCTGCAATTCACAACTTTATGTCCAAAATTATTACATGCATAACATAAACCAAAAAATATAGTTTGATACCTGGAAGTTGAGAATATTCTGAAGGGAGGTTCTCTTATGAATCCTTATTCTTGTTGAAGCCTATCTATTGGTTGTTGATTATGAAATCTGACTCTTCTTTGTGGAGGAGTATCTCTGTAATCTTCCTTGTATATATTTCCATACCCTTTGATTGTTTCTACATATATTTTTGGATAAGTTTATTTCTATGTTGTTTTGGAGTTTGATCCCTTTTCTGTCTGATTGTATCCAAGTCCGGTCTTGTCAAGATGAGATTTTTTAGTGTTGATAATGTCATCCTAAACTTTTGAGCTATTATTCATATTTTTCTTTTGGATATCCTTTCTTAGTGTGACAATCTTTACTTCCAAGTTTCCAATGATCATGTCCTTTTTTTCTAGATTTTCTTTGAATGCTTCTTCAATTATTTTATTTTATTCTATTTTAACATTCAATTTTGTGATCATGTGTTCTAGTTCTCGAGTGTCTTTTTTCTTGTCTAGTTCTGCTTGTAGTTTCTTGTTTTTATTATTTTCTCTTATGATAACTAATATGGAACATATTAATTCTTCCCGATAGTCAACTTCTGCCTCTTCAATTTCTTCTTTGACTTGTTCATATTCTTCTTTAGAGTCTTCTTTGTCAGAGACTTCTGCTTCCATGAATAGAAATCTTTTTGTCTCGCTGTCACTGACTTCATCTTCATCTGATGATGAGATATATCCTTTGGTGCATAAGATTTTCTTGAAAACTTTCTTTATAGTTCTTCTGCCTTTATATGAGTGTTTTCTTTTTGAGTAACATTCATCATTTCTCTTTTTCTTATGAGGACATTTGTAAAAAAAATGACCAATACCATCACAATTAAAACAAATTAAAGGAATATTACCTCTATACCTACCATTGATTTCCTTGTTCAATATTTTGATGAAGTTGGCCACTTCTTTGTCATATTCCGAGATGTCATTGTTGCTACTATATTCTTCTTCTTCTTCTTTTTTTTCTTTGATCTTTTGGATGCCTTGAAGGCTGCTTCTTTTACATCTAGATTTTCCTATTCAGTTGTCATTTCATATGCTGTGAAGATTCCAAGCAGTTCATCCATGCTTATTGAGTTTAGATCTGATTTTTCTTCTAGTGCTGATATCTTGGGGTTAAATCTCATAGGAAGAGATCTTATTACCTTTTGAACAATTACAGATTCTTCGGTTTCTTCTCCCAATCCTATAATTTCATTCACTGTTTCATCGAATTGTAAGAAGTAGAATGCAATATTCTCATCTTCCATGATTTTTAGTTGTTCGAACTGACCTCTGTAAGATTGAATCTTTGTTGCTTTGACTTTTTTATCTCCTTCATAAATATTTCGAAGCTTGTCCCAAATCTCTTTAGTGGATTTACAATCTGCAACTTTGGTGAGTACTGTATCACTGAGACCATTCAAAAGTGCATTTTTGGCTTTGGAATTATTCTCACCGAGTTTCACTGCTTCGTCATTTTTTGGTGGAACTGTTGGTGTTGTGTATCCATCTACAATTGATTTCCAAACTTGAAATCCCAATGCCTGTATATATGTCTTCATCCTTATGCTCCAAAAAACATACTTTTGTCCATCAAACTGTGGTATTCCATTTTTATACAATTTGGTACTCTCCATGATCTACCTTTTAGTGGTTAAATTGATTTCTGAAGGAACTTTCTTTGATACCAATTGTTGGATTATTGAGAGTTGGGGGGCGGGGGGGTGAATCAGTAATAGCGTAATTATAATCATTTTTCTCCAAATAATCTAAGTGTTATATCAATTTATAATTATTATTCAATAATGATCAAAAATAAATGAGCAATCACACACATACACAGTACATCCTTGTTTTAAGTGGAAACCCAAATTGTGAGAAAACCACATAATGATTTTTCTTATATGTCTCGAAGAATTACATTCATTGGAAGCACCAACTTCCTTTGTTTTCTAGCTGCAACTGGAAGGAGGCTCCAACCCCCTATTTTCTTAGGCTACAACCTGTGGGAAGCTCCATGTTAAAATTACTAAGACACCTGAAAGGGTGGGGGGGTGAATTAGTTCTTACTAACCTTAAACGATATATGACTTATTCAAATTAATTTTTAATCTCTTCCAAGTGACCATCAATACTATACAAGATATGAACAATATAAATAAAGAACATCAATCACACACAAGATATACACAAAGACAAATTTTGATGAGGAAACCCATAAAGGGAGAAAACCTCTTCTTCTTCGAATGATAGGAAGTATTTTAAGTTATGTACATGATATATCTTTGAAAACCAATTCAAAAAGAGGCTACTACCTCTGTTTTGAAAGCTCCAAATTGCTGAGAGCACCAACCCTCTTACTTCTCTAACACCCACTAGAAGGAAGCATCAACTCCCTGATTGTTCTAGCACCAACTGGTCTTATACAAGTACCAACTTGAATAAAGAAAACTCTTTGTTTTCCCTAGAACCACCTTGCCACCGTTTTTTCTAGCCACTATAGATTAAAGCTTCAACTTCCAGTATTCAAGAGCCAACTTGAATAACAGAGGACTATAGTCCTCCCTAGCACCACCTAACCTCCCTAATCATAAATAAATGATTGAATAACCACCATTACAGATATATCAATTCTTACCTCTTCTTATTTGTTCTACAATTCTTCTTTGCTTCTATCTATTCTGCAATTTTTCTTTGCTTCAAATTGTTCTTCTATTATGCTCTTGCTTCTGTCTATTCAGCATTTATTGCTCATCTTTGAGTTTGATCTCTCACTCTGCATGCTGTAATTTTACCTTTCTTATAGTTCAACTCAATTTTTTCGTTAGAACAACTAACCTAACACAGTCACTGAAAATCTCTTTTATGCACCCCAACCACTTCAATTACACCTCGAATTTCCTAGGGAAAAAATGCTACAACAACTGAATCGCCAATCATCAAAGAACCATGATTTGGTTCTCCTAACTGAATCATAACTGAACAATTAATCATGAAGATCAACAGTATTCCTTCTATCATATTCTCAAATAACTAGCACCGTTGGATTAAATCCACAGGGTTTGACGATTATCCCATATGCCCATTGGTTGTGACCATGGGCCTAATCAAGAGGCACTTTACAATTTTGCATTTCGCAAATTTTGTTGCGAGTCACATTGACTGTTCCAACTCCTTATCATGAAATGAAACCTTGAGACTTGCAATCTCCTTCCTTCACATGCCCACGACTGTGACCAAGCGCTTATCCATAAAGTGCTTTCGTGACTCGCACTTTTGGGAATCCTATGATGAGGCATCTCGACTCTCCCATGTCACAATATCTGAAATCGAGCTTAGCTCTACTAGCTCCTTCTTCCAATTATCGACGATGTGACCACAAGTTATGGCCATTCACTAATTAAACGAGCGCTTCATGATTCACAACTTTGGAAGTCCTATGATGAGGCGTCTCGACACTCCATGTTGCGATCTCCGAAATGGATCTTAGTTGCACCAATATTTCTCCATGTGTCCTCAGGCTCCAATGACCAAGATTATTTCATCACCTCCCATATCACAAGTTCGAGAGATTAGAGCATCTCCTTCCTTTGGATTTTACAATCTGCAAAACTCCAAAATGGACCCTTTTTCATGCGTTGATATTTCACCACATGTGCTCCTCGATGATGGATGGTCTTCCATCTTTCGTCACTTTGTAATCTTGCTTCATCTTCCACTTACAATTCATGCTCATTCTTCTTAATCCAACAAGGATCAGTCCTCTCGCTCAGATCTGACGCCTGATATATTTTCTCCTCTTCTGCGCACTCCTCCTGGCTAGGTTCAAACCTGATGCCATCATGAATTATGAATGGGTGATCCAACGATCACTGTTAATCTTACGATTTTTATCTCCATTATCGCTGTGTTGCTGATATTTTCACTTTCTCTTGTTCTTCAACATCATGCTGATATTTCCATCAATAAAAAACAAATACTTTGTCTTATGTTTGTAAATATGCCAACAATCTCCCCCTTTGGCCTTGATGGCAACTTCATCTTGAATAACTGCATGCATGAAGAACTACAAATCAAACTACATTTTATCCCCCTTTGACATCAATGTCAATTAAGAAACACGCTCCCCTGAGAAGAAATATAACATATATTCAATAAGTGCTCCCCCTAACAAGTTGAATCGATTTAGCAAAAGAAGATATAACCCCCAACCTCTGATGAATATATCCAAAAGGTGTCCCTGCTAAGGTTTTAGTAAAGATATTAGCTATTTTCTCTGTGGAAGGAATATAATTCAGCTGAACAACACTGTTTGTAACCTGTTCTCAGAGAAAATTATATTTGATTGGAATATTCTTAGTCTTGGAATGAAGAACAAGATTCTTGGAGGCACTAATGGCATTGGTGTTATCACAGTGAATTGGAATTGGATTAGTATAATTTACCTTCAAGTCTGCAAGAGTTTGGATCATCCATAAAATCTGAGTGAAACAAGTAGCAACAGAAATGTACTCTACCTCTGTAGTTCATAAGGAAACATATCCATGCTTCTTACTAATCCATGCTACCAACGAGTCACCCAGGAAGATTGCACCTCCATTGCTGCTCTTTTTCTCATCCACACAATTTTCCCTATTAGCATATGGATAAGTGGTTAACTGAATATTCTAATTTCTAGGATACCACAAACCATAAGTCACTGTTCCCTTCAAGTATTTGAATATCCTTTTTATAGCTACTAAATTACTATGTTTAGGATCATACTGATAACGACCTACCATTGCAACAACTTGCATTATATCAAGATAGGATGTAGTGATGTACAAAAGACTTACTATCATTGATCGATATGTCATTTCATCAACATCAGGTCAAATATCATCTTTACTGAGTTTCCAACTGACCACCATAGGTGCACTAATAGGAGATATCTTCCATCTAGAACTTTTTCAACATCTCTTTCAGATATTTTTCTTGAATGATAAATATTCCTATAGAGCTTTGATGTACTTGTAAACCAAGAAAGTATGAAAGTTCACCTATCATGGACATCTCGAAAGTTGTTTGCATAGAGTTACCAAACCACTTTCTTGAACCCTTTGTCTTGTAAAAAATTGTCCAGTCTATAATACCAAGCTCGTGGTGCTTACTTTAGTCCACATAAAGCCTTCTTCCATTTCCAGACATAATCAAGATTATATGTTAGTGATAATCCTTTAGGATTCTCCATATATACTTCTTCCTCTAAATCTCCATTAGGAAATGCTGACTTTACATCCATCTGATATACTTTAAAGTTTTTATGACATGAATATGCAAGAAACATTCAGATGGCCTTAAATTTTTCCACTGGTGCAAAGGTTTCATCAAAGTCTTGTCCTTCAACTTGTGCATACCCTTTGGAGACTAATCTAGCTTTATTCCTAACAACTTGTCCTTTTTCGTTCATTTTATTCTTGAATACCCATTTGGTGCCTATTATATTCTTATCTTCAGGTTTAGGAACAAGTTGCCAAGTATTGTTCTTTTCAATCTATTCAATCTCTTCATTCATAGCTCTAATCCAATCATCATGCTTGCTAGATTCATCAAATTTTTTAGGTTCAATCATAGGCAGAAAAGAAACCTGATATTTTTTTGAGTCTTTAATCAATTTCCTTGTTGTTTGAACTCCTTTATTTATATCACCAATCATTTGATTTTTAGGATGATTCTTCCTAGCTATTATGAGAGGTGATTTTATTTCTTTCTACTGATTTGTTTGATCTTGGGTATTTGTGTCTTCATCTCATTCATATTCTTCTCTTTCTGATACTTGGACCTGTTCATCTTCGACTTCAACTATATCTTTTGTTCTTGGTTCAACATTGCTTACATTTCATACTGGGATTTCATCATCAACTTTACTGTCGATACAATCAACCAATTTATGCAGCCTCTTATTATAACATCTGTATCCTTTACTATTTGTAGCATAACCTAAGAAGATACCTTCATCATCCCTGTCATCATATTTGCGAATATTTTCATCATTATTCTTGATATAACATTTACTCCCAAAGACTTTAAAATGATTGATTGAAGAAGGTATTCCAAACCATAGTTCCTAAGGAGTTTTGTCACTGTGTGGCTTGAGATGATCTTTGTTCAAGATATGAATAGTTGTATGAATTTCTTCCACCCAATATGTCTGAGCAATATTCTTTCCATTCATCATTGATCTTTCCATCTATTGAGATGATCTATTCTGCCTCTCACCTACTCCATTTTGTTGTGGAGTGCTTGGAATAGTGTATTCTTGTTTGATTCCTTGTTTATCACAAAAATCTTTGAAGTTCCATGAACCAAACTCTCATCCTCTATCATACCTTACTGCCTTCAATATTTTTTATGTTTGATTCTCAGTCAGAGCCTTAAAAACTTTGAATTTTTCAAATGATTATGATTTTTCCTTCAAAAAGGCAACCCATGTTAGTCCAGAATAATCATCAATAATCAACATAAAATATTTTTATTTTCCTGTACCTTCTTTTCTTGATGGTCCACATAAATCCATATGTACTAACTGGAGTGGTTTTTTTGTTGAAGGAAAGTTTTTAGATTTGAATTGTGTCTGAGTAAGCTTTCCTATTTGGCAAGGTTTACAAACAAAATCATATGACTTTGATATCTTTGGAAGATCTTTTACCACCCCATTATCTCGAATCTTGATTATATGATCAAAATTTAGATTTCCAAGTCTCCTATGCCATAGTCAAATTTCATCATACTTGCTTAAGTGGCATACTTCTTTTTTTCTTTTAACACATAGACATTGTTTTATGTTCTTATCCCTTTTGCAACCAACTGTCCTGAATTCACATATTTTATTTTACAATCATTAGAAGTAAACACAACTTTACATCCTCGATCAGAGACTTGAATGACACTAAGAAGATTATGTTTCATACCATCTACAAATAACACATCTTGAGATTTTTCTTTTCCATTACTCAGACTTACCATTCTTTTACCTTTTATTTTTCCTGTTGCATCGTTTTTGAAAGTTACATTCCCTAATTTGTTTTCAATTAGAGTTAAAAACTTACTTTTTTCTCCAGTAATATGTTTGGAACATCCACTGTCAATATACCAGGGACTCTTTTTTCGTTGGGATGATAAAACTAATCCACACTGGTCATCTTCTTTTTTCTTCCAAACCTTGAAATTTTTAGCAGTGAGTTTCAAATGTGGCTTATAATTCCTTAAGTGATAATCTGCAAATTTATGTCCATAGTTATGACATACGTAACATTTTAGTTCTTTCAATAATAGATCATAACAATTTTTTTGCTCATAATTGTTGTTATGTTTCTCCTGCATCCTTTTCCCAGCCATCACATGATTTATAGTCTGTGATTGTTTGTTGCTTGGTTGTCTCAATCTTTGTCATGGAAGATAATTATTCCTTGAATAACTTAATTTCTCATATCTAAGACTTAAAGAACAAGTTATAGCATTGTGACCAAAGTTAGAATAGAAAAAACAATATCCATAGAAAAATCCTTTTTACTTGGAAAAATATTATCTTCTTTGAGCGGGTCAATTTCTTCCATCCTGATAGTTTCTCTTATCAGTTCTAGTGATTTTTCTTTCATTCCTTATTTGTGGTTGACTCTCTTTCTTTGTTTATGCAGAGTGGTTGTTGTCAACGAATGTAGATTTGACAAACTTGATGGGTTCTATATTACTTGGATGATAACTACATGAGCCTTATTCATAGCCCAAGCTAAATTTCAACTTTGGATTCCTTTGTTGATTTAGAATGGAAGCTAATCCTTCTGATTCTTTAATACTTGATAGATTTTGGTGATATAATTCCTTAAACTTCTCCATTTCCTTTCTAGTTTTTACTATCTCTTCTTCCAAGGATTCACACCTCGCTTTCTTATCTGACAACTATTGTTTTAGAATGTCCTCTATTTTCTTTTCCTCTTCTAACTCCACTTTTAGTAGAGAAAAGTCTTCATCAGGTTTTTTATCATTCATTTTAAACTGCATCAACATTTGTTTTTTTTTTCTCTTCTAAAATCTTAGTCTGTCAATTTCTTCCAAAGAACTGATTAGTTCACTTTCCATATCCACCACAACTTCTTCTTCATCCATTTCACCTCCTCTGTTTTTATCATGCAGATCTCCTATATCCATAAGAATAAAATCATTCACTTTGTCTGCACACGATGAATCACTATCTATGTCTTCTGAGAAATCATCATTATTTTCACACAAACTTTTCTTTTTACTATATTTTTTAAATTGGTATTTCTTTTCATCATCAGAGTTCTAGTCTTTTTGGTCCTTTTTCTTGTGAGGACACTTAGATGAAAAATGGCCTATTTTACCACATTTAAATCATTTGAAGGGCATCTTTCCTTAATATTTTCCTGATCCTCTCTTTAACCTTCTCACAAATTTTGCCTCAATATCATCTAGTTCTAAATTAGTAATATTGTCATCTTTAAAATATGCTTCTCTAGTAATGGATTTATCTTTTCTAATTCTCATTTCATAAGTAGTTAGAGTTCCTAGGATTTTATCAATGGACAAAGTTTTAAGATCATTTAGTTCTTCTATTGCAGACACATTTGGATTAAATTTATCCATAAGAGATCCTAAAATCTTCTGAACTAAAAATGATTCTTCAATCTTCTCACCAATACCCTCCATGGCATTCACATGTTCTTCATCTATTAAAAAATACTTTCGAACTGTTTCATCTTCATTCATCTTTAGTTGTTCAAATTTCAATCTATATGTTTGAAGTTTGGCATCTTTTGCTTTCTCATTTCCTTCATAACTGTTAATAATTTTATCCCACATTGCTTTGGTAGTTTCAAGATGCATCACCTTTACAAACTTAGCTTCAGCAAGTCCATTCAAGAGAGAATTCATTCCTTTAGCATTAAATATAAACTCTAACTTATCATCCTTGGAAGCTATCACAATAGGATTTGTATATCCAGTCTCTACTACATCCCAAAACATCAGCGCCTAAGGCCATTAAATAAGTTCTCATTCTAATATTCCAGAAGGAAATTTTTTTTCCATCAAACAGAGGAGGCTTAGTGGCTAAAGTCCCTTCGTGACTTGTCATGTTTAAACTTACATATATACATTTAAATAAAAATAACCTTTCTCTGATACCAATTGTTGAAATTACTAAGACAACTGAGAGGGGGGGGTGAACCAATTGTTACTGAGCTTAAACGATATATGACTTATTCAAATTAATTTTCAATCTCTTCCAAATGACCATCAATTCTATACAAGATATGAACAACATAAATAAGGAACATCAGTCACACACAAGATATACACAGAGACATATTTTCATGAGGAAACCGATAAAGGGAGAAAACCTCTTCTTCTTTGAATGATAGGTTGCCTTTTAAGTTCTGTACATGATATATCTTTGAGCACCAACTCAAAGTGAGGATACTACCTCTATTTTTCAAGCTCCAACTTGTTGAGAGAACCAAGCCTCTTACTTTTCTAGCACCAACTCAAAGGAAGCATCAACTCCATGATTGTTCCAGCACCAACTGGTTTTATAAAAGCACCAACTTGTATACAGAAAACTTTGTGTTTTCCCTAGCACCACCCTGCCACCTTGTTTTCTATCCACAACTAGATGAAAGATTCAACTTCCAATATTCAAGCACCAACTTGAATAAAAGAGGACTATAGTCCTCTCTAGCACCATCCAGCCTCCCTGATCATAAATAAAATATTGAATAAACACCAGTACAGATATATCAATTCTTACCTCTTCTTCTTTAATCTACAATTCTTCTCTACTTCTATTTGTTCTGCCATTTTGCTATGTGTCAAACTGTTCTTCTATTCTTCTCTTGCTTTTCTCTATTCATCATCTCTTACTCATCTATGAGTTTGATCTCTCACTCTACATGCTGTAATTATAACTTTCTTACAGTTAAACTCATTTTTTCCGTTAGAACAACTAAACGAACACAGTCACTACATATCTCTTTTATGGACCCCAGCCACTTAAGTTACACCTCAAATTTCTTAGGGAAGAAATGCTACAACAACTAAATCGCCAACCATCTAAGAACCATGATTCAGTTCTCCTATCTGAATCGTAACTGAACAATTAATCGTGAATATCAACAATATTCCCTCAATTATATTCTCAAATAACCAGTACCGTTGGATTAAATCCACAGGGTCCGACAATTATCCCATATGCCCACTAGCTATGACCATGGGACTAATCAAGAGGCACTTTGTAGTTTTTCATTTCATGAATTTTGTTGCGAATCACATTGAATCTTCCAACTCTCAATCATGAAATGGAATCTTGTAACTTGCAGACTCCTTCCTTCACGTGGCCACGACTGTGACCAAGTGCTTATCCATAAATTGATTTCGCGACTCGTGATTTTAGGAATCCTGTGATGAGGCATATCCACTCTCCCATGTCACAATCTCTGAAATGGAGCTTAGCTCCGCTAGATCCTTTCTCTAACTCTCGATGATGTTACCACAAGTTATGACCATTCGCTAATTAAACAATCCCTTTGTGATTCATGACTTTGGAAGTCCTTTGATGAGGCATATTGAAACTCCATGTTGCAATCTCCGAAATGGAGCTTAGTTGCACTAATATTTCTCCAAGTGTCCTTTGGCTCCAACGGCCAAGATTATTTTGCAACCTCATGTATCGTGAGTTCAAGAGGTTAGAGCACCTCCTTCCTTTGGATTTCCTGATCTACAAAACTCCAAAATGGACCCTTTATCGTGTGTTGATATTTCACCATGTGTCTTCCTCGATGATGGGCGATCCTCCTTCTTTCGACACTTTGTAAGCCCACTTCATCTTTCACTTAAAATTCATACTTTTTCTTTTGGATCGAATGATGATCGGTCCTCTCGCTTAGATTTGACACCTGAGATCTGTTCTCTTCTTCTGCACACCCCTTTTGGCCGTGTTCAAATATGACACCATCGAGAATTTTGAATGTGTAATCCAATGATCACTGTTACTCTTCACTGTTAATATGACCTTTTCAATCTCCATCATCATTGCGTTGTTGATCTTGCCACTTTCTGTTTTTCGTCACCATCATGCTAATCTTTCCATCAATGAGAAACAAATACTTTGCCTTACGTATGTAAATATGTCAACACTCCAACTTCCCAATTCTCTATCTACAACCAGAAGGAGGCTACATCCCCCTATGTTCTCTGACTACAACCCGAAGGTGGCTACAACCAACTTTCCTTGCCCCGTCCAACTGCCCTGATGTAGAAGTAGAATGGTGGAACCAATGTCACACTATCACTATGAGATATACCACTGTAAACTTGTACCAATAAACCTGAACCATGCATCAACCTGTACCTCAACCTGTACCATAAACAAGTGCATCAACCATGCACCAACTTGTACCAAACAATATGTAATCAAATTGTACAATACAAAAGTGAAACCAACCATGTACTAATTATGTACCAATCATATTTCAAGTACTCATCAATATGTACCAACATCATCAACTGTACACCTCATGTATGTGCCAGCTCATCAACTACTTTTCTCAACCATGTACCCAACTTATACCTCAACCAAAATTCCTCATCAATTCCATCATCCAAATATGAATTGTAACTCTATAATAGACCTATTGTATATGATCACATACCTAAAATCCTTCCTTAACTTTAAACGACAAGAGACTAGCATTTTCATCAAACTTTTCTTTAGTCTCACATGACTAGTTTTGGATTAGTCAACAACCCTAACTTGAAATAATCATAACTTTGTACCTGTAATGAATAAAGATATGAAAATGATAAACAATGTTCTTCAGTGTGTTTTATGAAATTGATCCATGTTTCACTACTTGGAACCTCTCATAAAAGGAGTTATAGCAAAAATGACATACCTTGTTGAATTCTGGCTTATTCTGAAGAGGGACTTTGTAGAGCATGCCCCACATGAAATATTTTATAAATCAATATGAAAATGTTACATACAATAATACAAACTATACTCTAATCAAAACATTCGGTATTAATTATTTTGGATCTTTTATAAATAAGTTATGATGTTTTTACCCTAGACACTTGTTTTTGACTTGTTTCAGGACTAGCCACAAACCCTATTTTCCATCGAGCGTAACTCCAAAAATAAAATGAACCACAAGTTGAATTGTTTAAGAAATATACTTGGAAATGTTTCCTGAATGGAATAGCAATTTCAGGTTCTAAATCATTTTAGAAAAAATGTCATTGCGAAAATGGTGAGGTGGCATGTAAATAACATACATTTGAAAGCATCATCAAAAGAATTTATCCTTCCTTTAATTCTGGCCTTCTTTTCTTCACCTTCCCTTAGAAATTTGGCTTAGATATCCTTTGGTTACCTCAGAAACCTATAGGTTTTCAATATGCTCAAGTGTGTCTTAAATGAGAGAGCCTTGCCTCTTATTTATACTCTCCAAGTAGCTTCCTTAAAAACATTTTCTAGGTCACTTTACCCACTTTCCCTATTTTAGGGTTAACCCGCATCTAATTTCTCAACTAAAATTATCATTTAAATAATTTATTTTGTAGTCACTTTGAATTATAGCACACTCATCACTTCAGTTTATTACTTACCTTCTAAAATCTCTTAAACCACTTTGACTACTTTGACCGTTTGGGGTTTCTAGATGACATAAGAGGGTCTTCGAACATCGTAAGGCCATAACTCTCAAACCGTGAGGAGTTATGTGACGTTCCACATACCACCAAAAATGGAATGACATATACCATCTATATAAAATTGTATTACTTGAAAATATATCAAAAATCATACCATTATCCATCAAACAAACTTGGCTCCATTTCCCATCCCTTGGTTCTCCAACTTCTCATGGCCATAACTCTGTAACCATGAGGAGTTATGTGACGTTGCAGATACAACCAGAAATGGAATGAAAAGAATTATCTATCTAGGATAGTTTCACTGACAAATTCATTGACCTTCATCTCATTATTGCACAAATAAGCATGGGTTCTCTAACCATACTTCTAGGATAAATCAATTCACAAAGCGTCTTCCTGTGAGGGATTTCACCATAAGGGGACCACTTTGGAGTTCATCCATTTGTAATTCTTATCAACCATGACAAGAAAATAATGATTCATCTTTACAAAAAACAAACTTGAGTCCATTACCCAAACCTTTGTGCTACTGTTATTTCTTCAAGGGTTGACATCAATGACAACTAACCTTAATCAACAATCTCCCCCTTTGGCATTGATGGAAACACTCTGATGAAATACTAAAATCATATCACTCATGCTCCCCCTAGAACCATGCCTTTTTCCTTTACATATGATAAACCTCTCCCCCTTTGTCATCAATGGCAAAGTTGTCTTTCCATCTGAGGTTTCTCCCCCTAACTAATATTTCCTCTTATGGTGCTTCCTCGCGTACATATAAGACATATGAGATAAGAATTCAAAAAGAGTTCATTCTGGAGTAGAAATAAATTCAAGTCTCTGGTGAATATATTCAAAGGATTCCCATGGAACTAGTTTTGTAAAGATGTCTACCACTTGTTCTTTTGTGCCCACATACTCAACTCTGATGTTCTTTTTTGCAACTTTTTCTCGTAGAAAGTGATACTTGATTCAAATGTTCTTCATCTTGGAGTGCATCACCGGGTTATTTCATATACTGATGGCACTTTTACTATCACAATAGATTGGAATGGGATCATCATACTCAACCTGTATATCTGTCAGATTTTGTTTCATCCAAAGAGCCTATGTACAACGTGATGTTGTTGCAATATACTCTGCATCAGTTGTAGATACGGATACTGATGATTGTTTCTTTCTTATCCATGATACTAAACACTCACCCAAGTATAATGATGCTCCATTGTTGCTTCGTCAGTCATCAATACAACCTGCCCAATATGAATCTGTGTAGGCAACAAGTGATAGCTCCTTTCCTTTTGGATACCATAATCCAAACTCTTTTGTTCCTTTGAGATATATGAAAATCCTCTTTACTGTTAATAAATGTGATTCCTTTGGTGGTTCTTAAAATCATGTCACTTGTTCGAATTCCTAAATTGCATCTGGTCTGGATGTTGTTACATATAGTATGTTTCCAATCATTGACCTATATTACCTTTGATTTGTAGACTTTGAGTCATCATCTTTGCTCAACTTGCAAATGGTTTTCATGGGAGTCATAACTGGTTTGCAATATTATCCTCTTTATCATTTCTATGATATAATTGGTTTGAGAAATAAAAATTCCTTCATTTCTTTGATGTATTTGAAGTCAAAGAAAGAAGGATAGTTCTCTAGGTAACGACATTTCAAATTTATTCTTCATATATTTTGCAAATTTCTGGTTTAATCTGTCATCATCACTACCAAAAATAATATCATGAACATAAACTTCAATTAAAAAAATATTACCTTGACTTCAGGGATGATTTTAAGGATGGAGTTTTATATTAAAACATTGAAACTTGGGCTAATATTACTAGTCCTTAATATGAAAAATATAAAATGTTTGGCTATATTTTTATAAAAATATTCAAATTTCTAAGGATTTTATATAGTTTCTATAAAATTTTGGCGATTTTTCAAGTAAAATAATTTTATTCTATGGAATTTGGGCTAATCGTTTTTAGAAAAAATGGAAATTGGGGAATCTGGTTTTGGGAAAAAACATGGAAAATTAGCCCATTTGCGAAATTTAGCCCCTAAAATCATCTATGCTTGACTTACCTTGATGTAGAGGTTGATGTCTACACTTCCTT
>JASDQU010104787.1:0-21054 GCA_032191745.1 Picea mariana | reverse complement strand
TATTCAGTTGACGGTAGTCAACTGAATAAGGCTACGATCAAGAATCAGTATCCCTTACCAAGAATTGATGATCTGTTTGATCAATTGAAGGGTGTGACGGTGTTCTCCAAGATCGATTTGCGATTAAGGTATCACCAGTTATGGGTCAAGGAGGATGACGTCCCTAAGACCGCCTTTAAGACGAGATTTCGACATTACGAGTTTACTGTTTTACTGTTTGGACTGATGAACGCCCCAGGGGTATTCATGAGTTTGATGAACGAGGTGTTCCGCGAGTACTTGGACAAGTTCATCCAGGTATTCATTGACGATATCTTGATATACTCTTGGATGATGGAGGAGCATGACGAGCACTTGCGCTTGGTACTACAGTGTCTACGAGAGCACAAATTGTATGGGAAGTTGTCCAAATGCTCTTTTTATCAATCGAGGATTCACTACTTAGGGCATGTCATCTCCGATGAAGGTATCATCGTGGATCTAGCCAAGGTTGAGACTATTATGGAATGTCCTTCACCGACGAATGTCACAGAAGTGTGTATTTTTATGGGTTTAGCAAGATACTATCGACGGTTTGTCGAGGGATTTTTGAAGATAGAAAATCCGATCATGGAATTGCAGAAGAAAAACAAGAAGTTTGTTTGGACCGAGAAATGCGCGGAAGAATTCCAAAGTCTTAAAGAGTTGTTGACCACAACACCGATACTAAAGGTCCCTGACATGGACGCAGACTTCTTGGTATGCACTGATGCATCCAAGGAAGGTTTAGGTGGAGTCTTGATGCAAGATGGACGAGTGATTGCTTACATTTTGAGAAAACTGAGAAGGCATGAGGAGAACTACACGACGCATGATTTGGAGTTATTAGCCATTGTATATGCCATGAAGGTTTGGAGACACTACCTGGTAGGACGAAAATTTGAACTAAAGACTGATCATTGTGTACTACAACACATTTTTATGCAAAGCGACCTGAACGTGCAACAATGGCATTGGTCGGAATTGCTTAGAGAGTACGACTTCGAGATTACTTACATAAAGGGAATAGTGAATTGAGTGGCTGATGATTTGAGTCAGAGACCACACATCTTCTCGATGTTGCCTCTTCAGACGAACTTACATGAGAAAATTCTCACTTTACAACGTGACGATGGATGGTACATAAAGGTTGAGGGTTTTATCAAACAAAACACCATGATGGTACCATGATACGAGGGATTTTCATTTGATAGCGATGGGTTATTGAGGTTTAGAAGTCATATTTACGTACCGCCAAATGACGAGTTGAGGATGTTGATCCTGAGTGAGGCTCATAGATCAGTTTACGTGGCTCACCTGGGAGTCACAAAGATGAGGGCAAACCTTAAACCCTTATTCTTCTGGAAGGGAATGAAGGCCGACATAGTCAACTATGTGGCCAAATTTCTAGAGTGTCAGTAGGTAAAGGATGAACATAGACACCCGGTAGGATTACTTCAACCACATGCCATTCCGAAATCGAAATGGGAAGTTATTTCGATGGATTTTATTGTTGGATTGCCACTGATGGAAATGAGACAGGACTCAATTTTTGTAGTAGTAGACACTCTAACTAGGAGTGCTCACTTTATTTCTATGCATACGACGTATCAGGCACCTGACATATCTATATTTTTCATCAGTGAGATTGTGAGGCTGCATGGCATGCCTAAGAGGATTATATCTGATTGAGGATCAGTGTTTACTGGAAGATTTTGGACAAGTTTCCAAGAGGCCTTGGGAACTCAAATTAACTTTAGTACTGCGTATCACCCAGAGACTAACGGACATACAGAATGAACAAACAAAACCTTGGAAGACATTTTGTGCATGTACGTGATGGACCAAAAAAAGCGATGGGAGGAATTCTTCCCTCTAGTAGAGTTCGCGTACAACAACAGTTACCAAAGCACCATTAAGATGGCGCCTTTTGAGTTTCTTTATGGGCAACCATGTCGGATGCTCTTGAGTTGGGATCGTCTTGAAGATAGGGTCCTGGTGGGACCATAAGTGATCCAAGAAATGGAATATCAAATGCAAACCATAAGACAAAGGATTAAAAGAAGCGCAGGATCTACAAAAGAGTTATGTCGATGCGCACCGAGATGACCGTAGCTACGAGGTCGGCGATCGAGTCTTTTTGCGGGTTAAACCACATAAGAGTTAGACCAAGTTTGGAAAGAGAGATAAACTCTCTCCTAGGTTCGTGGGACCTTTCGAGATTGTGGATAGAAAGGGGTTCATGGCCTATCAACTAGCCTTGCCTGATTCTTTGAAGCATATGCACGATGTTTTTCATGTATCTGTTTTGAGACATTATATTAGTAATCCTACGCATGTGATTGACATGAGTTCCTTGTATGTATCAGACGAGGGAGCGCTCACAGATAAGTCGGTCCGCATATTGGATCACTGTGTTTTACAGCTACAATGTCGAATGGTAGATAAGGTCAAGGTCCAGTGGGACAGTTACAGTCTGCACTCGGCGACCTAGGAGGACGCATATGATATGCGCCAGCAGTTTCCATTTTTGTTTGATAGATAGACTTATGATACTGGGATACCTTTGTTTCGACATTTATACTAGAAACTTCGGGACGAAGTTTAGACCAAGAGGGGGTGTATGTAACATCCCACTCTGGCGCACTGAGAAAACTTATTCTTTGAGGACACTTGCTCGCAAGTGATCTAAACTTTTATGATATTAAAACATTTATCCTTGATTATGATGCATTATGATAGATGACATGATGTTTTACTTCTTTGACATAGACAAGTGCTATTGACTAAGTTTTATTGAGTGTGCAGGGTTTTGGACCTTGAGGATGCAGAGGCATCAATGGAGCCCCTTGGACTTCGGATTGAGTCAGGGAGTGTGCTATTGGGGTTGATTTATTTACTATGATATTCATTGATTTGATGATTGATGTGGACATGTTCTGACACGATTGTTGATGATGCAAGTTGATGATAGCTTGCCGACCAGACTCACATATGGATTAAAAGGGCCACACACGATTTCTAGAGAGGTTGAGGGAGTGGTGTTGACAGCAACCCTGCGACAGCCTACTAGCACTCCCGATGTGGATCAAACTGTAGGTTAATGATTACTTAGTTCGACAGGATCCACGATGTTGTGAGGGCAGACTCCGACAGTCGCTCATGATGATTCTAAGAGGCGCGCAATAAGGCAGGGGCCTTATTCCTTAGATCCCTTAGTCTCCCACAAGTTCACCTGGTGGAGTCTTGACTCCAGGGGTTATAGATGTCTACCAATCAGTCAAGTTGGCAAGTGGCACCCTTGGAGCTCATGGTGCATCCTGAAGGGAACGTCACATGAAAGAAACACAAGTTAGCGAGGGGCACCCTTGGAGCATGTGGTGCATCCCGAAGGGCACGTCACGCAAAAGAAACAACCGAGGCGAGTGGCACCCTTGGAGCAGGTGGTGTTTCCTGAAGAGCACATCGCATTGATGTTGAGGAGAGAAAAAACCTAGATGGCCCTAAGACATTTAACACCTTAATAAATTATTAAAACGACTTCCCTAAATAATTGTCGCCCAGTTCAAAATATAAACCTAAGTCTAAAACTTCTCTAGGGTAAAGTTTTGTTTAGCCTTAAGAAAAAGACCCTATGAAAATAAAAATAAAGATATAAACTGAAACCCACTTAAGTAAAGTTTTAGTCTTCTTAAAATTAGACGGTAAAATGAAGAGAGGAATAATTTAATTAAAATTTGTGGTTTTAAATTGTAAAGAGGAAATAAATTATTTAACTTGTGGAAGTATAAAAGGATTTTAAATTAATAATAAAGGGAAAAGAGTAAATAGCGCAACTGCCATTTTGGCTCTAATAGAAAGGGGAAAGAAGGGAATAATAAGAATTAGGAAACTAAGTAATGGAGGTAACATAATTAAGGAAAGTTGGGAACTTATGGTAAAAAGCGAGGTCAACATAGTAAGGAATCTGCAATTAAGAACCTTCTAATTTGATCTAATTTAGCAACTTCATTTTTAGAGAAATTATTTAAAACATGTAAGGGGATCTAGGAACACCTAGGAGGAAATTTAGGAGCAACTCTCGGTGGGTGAGGGAAATGAGTAATTTAAGAATTTAAAGAAAATAATTATTTGAGGAAAGAGGGGGATGGACGACACTTGTGCAAAGGAGAATATTTAAAATATTTTTATTAAAACTTAATTAAAATGTGATTTAGGGAAAGTTGGAGGTGGAAAAAACTCTATAAAAGAAAGGGAAGATGAGGAAGAAGGGGATTGGTCGTTAGCGTAACGTTACGCTGCCAGATTTGTGACTTGACTGATTACTTGTGGGGAGTTGGGATTTCTCAGCTCGGATAGGAGTGCTAGCTCAGCCTTGCGAGGTGAGCTGGGAGCTAGACGTACCATCTGGATAGTGTGAGGCCCGTTTGCAGCTTGGGGGGCTAAGGGGGAAGTAGAGTACCCCTAGCATTGGCTGAGAGGTATCGGTGAGGTCTCGGCAGTCGGCGAGCGGGAGCGGCACAGAGCTCAAGTCTGGGATAGCGTCTTCGAGTTATTCATCGACGGTTAAATTGTTTAAAGTTGTATATGAATCATTATGTTGATGATTGATGTGTTAAATTGGGTATCATCCCATTTCCTTGTTGTTGTTTTCTGCGCCTAGACTATTATAACCTCGCCATCCTTTGAATGAGTTATCCTTGGCTCTGGCATTCTCTTACCTTTGGCTGCAATTTCTTATTGGTGTTCTTTAGGAATTTTATATATTACGGTGGGCATTTTATATCATTGTGGGCGTTTTTATATGACTGCGGGCATTTTATATATTACGGTGGGCATTTTATATCACTGTGGGAATTTATTCTCTACAGTGGGCGTTTTTATATAAATGGGGGATTTTTTATATGACTGTAGGCATTTTATATATTACCGTGGGCATTTTATTTCACTGTGGGCATTTATACTCTATAGTGGGCGTTTTTATATAAATGGGGGCGTTTTTATATGACTTTGGACATTTTATATATTATCGTGGGGGGCGTTTTCATATGAATGTGGGCATTTTATATATTACCGTGGGAATTTTATTTCACTGTGGGCGTTTATACTCTATAGTGGGCGTTTTTATATAAATGGGGGCGTTTTTATATGACTATGGGAATTTTATATATTATTGTGGGTATTTTATTTCACTATGGGCGTTTATACTCTACAATGGGTGTTTTTATATAAATGGCGGCATTTTTATCTGACTGTGGGCATTTTGTATATTACCCTAGGCATTTTATATCACTGTGGGCGTTTATACTCTACATTGGGCATTGTTATATAAATGGGGGCGTTTTTATATGACTGTGGGCATTTTATATATTACCGTGGGCATTTTATATCACTGTGGGAATTTTTAATTAATGTGGGCATTTTTATAAGACTGTGGGCATTTTATATCACTGTGGGAGTTTATATACTACATTGGGCATTTTTATCTGACTGTGGGCATTTTTATATGACTGGGTGCATTGTCACATCGTCCGTTGGCTTCCATGTGTAAGTTGGAGTGATTGTATGCCCTTTTATATTTTTTTTTTCCTTCTGGCAATCCGTTCTGGCAATTTGTTTGGAAATTTTTCCTGTACATTGTTTCTGGCAATCCATTATGGCATTTTCGTTTTGTATTGTTCTGTAATTTCATCTCTGGCAACCTCTGTCCCTGGCAAATGAAGTTCTCCCCCCTTAAACTTTCATTGATTTCAACTAATGCAAATGGACATTGCTGTGTGGTAAACTATAGAGTTGTTTTATCGATCATTAAGAATGGATAATTTAATTATAAATGAGGCTAATGTTAATTAAATCCTTAGTTGCATCTATCGATTATTTAAGGCTCATTGAATTATGATATTTCATTTTAATGGCTGAATGTTCTCTGTTAACTTAATGTAGTTCCTTGCCCTTTCATTTAAATCTAGTTAGTTTCTAATTGGGTTAAGAAGAAATTTGTTTTATTGTAAATTGTTCGCGAGTTTGGGTTAAGGAAATGGTGTATGGTTTTTATAATTGATTAGTGGGTAATATGGTTATCATGTATGGAAAGGGGTATTGTGGCCTTACGGTTCTTTGATAACACATAGATGCATTGAAATTGGAATTTCGCAAGGTTAGCGTGATATAAGATGTGTTTGATGTTTAAATATTACTTATGGTTAGTAAGCGTTATCCTTGTAATTAGTTTTGATGGATGTATAATGCAGCCCTTACTCCCTTATTTCTTTAATGGATTTTTGGTAATTAATTCTTAATTTTTCACTTAAGTAAAATGGCTCATTTCCTCAAAATGCATAGCAAGCTACCTAGGAGTTGAACTGATTACATGAGTGGAGTCATTGTAAATTATGCCTAACTTAAATGATATTGACCTTAACAAGTTACTAAACATATTTAGAAGAGTCCTATGAAATTTCAATTGAAGTTGTGCCCATGTGGTTCTGGCTTTTCTTCATCAGTTTCCTATTGTTATTGGCTTCTGTTTTTATTGCGTATTTGGTTTTTCTGTGTTTCCCTTAATTCTAGTGGGCACCATTATTCGATGGGTTCCTTCTGCAGGGTGCTTTTATTTGATTGGCTTAGGGTTGGGTTGTTAAATTTAGGGTTAATAAAGTTGTTGTTTATTTCTATGCTGACGTTTAGGGTTGGGTTAATTTCAGGGTTAGTACTATAATTGGAATTGTCCAAACTCATAGTTGTATGATATCAGACTCTTCGATCTAATAAAGCTAGTTGCTCTGTATATAAGTCTGTATGTGTGATTATTTTCTGTGTAAAGAATCCAGTGTCGTATCAAGAGTCTCAGGCCCTTTAAAGGTAGGGTTTCCACTCTTGCGACACACCTCTAAGGTCGTATAAGTAGTCGCAGGCTCTTTAAAGGCAGAGTTCCCACCACTGCAACCTCCTGACAGAGATTACTAGTTTCTACCTGAGCAGTCAGCCAGGAGCCTATCTAACATTCTCTCTCTCCGGAGCAGAGAACTAATATTAAACGCCCTGCTTTCCTGTGTAGAAATAGTAAAATCTACTACCATGGATTCTTCCATCTGTGTTCGTACTGTACATAACACAGTATGTCATTTAATGCTTGCATTTACTTATTGTGCGCCTTATGTCTATGGTCGTTTAATTCTTGCAGTTACTTGGTGTGCGCCTTATGTCTTTTTGTGGTGATCATTGTGGTTGCATCTTGTTAGTCGTCGGGTGGAGAGTAGAGTCAAATGTTTTTGTTTCCCTTGCACGCGGGCACACACTTGTTAAAAACACAAAAGAAAAAAAATCCACTTGTTATATGATGTTTGTAGTCGTGACGAACGAGAGGTTTTCTACATAATCTATTTAGCATTCTTAGAGTACAATTGTTGTTAGAGTTCGGTCCCTTCGTATCAAATGTGAATTAGTGTGTCTCATGAGAATTAGATGTCAAGTGTTGTATACTACTGGAGAATTGTATTTCTACACTAGGTAAGACTCTTCTTTCAAGAAAAAGTAATTAGAAGTGTGAATTTCCTTCCTACAATTAAAGTAGATTTCTTTTCGGAAATTAGCACAGAATTCCCTTCTACTAGAATAAAATAGAAAATTAGAATAGAATAGATAATCCAGGATTCTTATACACTCATCAATTTAGATTTCAATTATGCAAGTGTGATTCCAATTCTGCAATAGTATATTAGAACTCTAGTTGTGTCAGCAACTTGTGTTAGTGTTCAGTTTTTCAAAACTCTGTTTCTTTCAATACTGCAACTTTATTGGTGTATTATTTCATCAATCTATCATAATCTCTGAACAATTATCTTGCAATAACAAAACTTCCCTGGGTTTGACAATTTATATTGAACACCTTAATTATCTATTTATTTAGACAATTAAAGTGCCCATCATTTTGGCGTCGTTGCCGAGGAAGATATTTATAGATTTGTGTAAGCACATTAGTTTTTATTTTATTAGGAATGAGTGTTCTGTATTAATCGAGGAACAAGAGGATGAATCCCCAAAACTACTAACCCTGCAGGTACAAGAGGATGTGGTGGAAGGAATCCTGCACTATGAAGGCCAACCTTTGTTGATGAGATTATAGCTAGAGCACATTCTTCTATGGGATCTATCTTTCAACCTTCAAATCCTCTAAGAAGACATATTCCTCAGTCATCATAAATGCCCCATTTAGAAACATCATTTTCAATAGGGGTAAAAGTAGAAGAGTTGTCACCAACAAATCAACACACAACACTGGAGAATATTGAGGATCAAGAAAGTGTAGATCAAAACAGGGGGAGGCCAGAGGAGGTTGTTTACAGGATTAATGGACAGATTGTCACCAAAGAGGAGTGGGACGCTTTTCGGATTGAGTGGAGAGAAAGAGAACATATGGAGAATCAAGGAGATAATGAAGAGAAGCTCCACCATGAGGAATTGATAAACAATAAAAATCATGTAAATGGTGAAAATACTATATCGACCCTGGTTTTTCCTATTTCTAATATTCCTACATGAGGGATAGCTCCAATGAAGAACATACCTCTCTCTTCCCTCCCAAATTTACATGGATTATCTACTAAGGATCCAGATGAGTTTATGTTTGAATTTGATATTTTTTGTAGAAGATATGACTACAATACTACTGCGCAGAATCTTAAATCATTTCCAGCTACATTAAAGGGAAACGTGTTAATATGGTTCATGAGCCTTGGAGGAGAGAATATTTCGACATGGGGACAAATGAGGCAACTTTTTCTTAAAAAGTACCAGGACTATTGTTGAACGAGGGAATGAAGAGAGGAACTATTCAAGATATCTCATAAAGAGGAAGAGACCCTTGGATATTTTGTGGAAAGACTCCAATATAATCTATAAAGTTCTAGACATCTTGATGTGAGTAAGGACATTTAAAAACTATTCTATTAAAGGGAGTTAGAGATGATTGTTTAGATATGCTAAAAATGCTTGGAAAGGGAGATATATCTAAGGAATATTATGAAGACATTGTAAATCTTTGTAAGATATTCTCTTGAGGATCCACAAGGAGTAAGTCAAATACCAAGGATACACATTTTTCAAGGGTACAAAAATCAGCCAATGGAGGGGAAACAAGAGAGGAAATTGGTAAACTGTTAGAATATTTCAAAAAAAAAATGATTAACTCTTTTTATTCACAAATTGATGCTCTGTAGGTCAAACAGAAACAAGCAGAATTAGATCAGGCATTGACCATTTTTTGTTCAAAATGTAGAAAGAAACATCCACTCAGAGAGTGCCCTCTGAAAAGTGTCGAGGTATGTCTTATTTGTGAATTAGATCATGCTACTGACCAATGTCCCTCCTTACCAGGTGTAAAAGAATCAATGCGGACAACTAAGGAGGAAGCAGAGGATATCTATCTAATAACACATAGGAGACAATTGTAGCCACAAGGTCAAGGTAAAAATTCTCAATTTGCTCCTGCAACACTTACTCATTGGAATAATGTGAGCAACCAGCTTCAATATGGCCAAATGAATGCCCCCCCTCCAAATCAAATGCCATCTCCTTATCAATATCCCAATGCATGGGTAGCTACGCCCCAACAACATAATCATCCTTGGCAATGGAACCCATATTGGAGAGGCCATCAGAAAGAACTTACCTACCAAAACCCTCACCAACAAAACCCCTACTAGCAACAGTTCCAACCCCAGTACCATCAACAACAACTGTAGTTGCCTCCCAATGCCCCACAAAATAATCCTCCCTTACGACCTCAAATGACTGTACAACCTAACCCAAATCCAAATAATAAGTTCGTTCAGAATATTGATATACACAATATGGAAATAATTGAATAGTCGAGCCAATAATTGAAGATGCTCCATATTCATAATGAAACAAGGAATTAGGGGAAAAACCATCTGCTGATACATAAGAAATTGACGAAGCTATCATAGAATTAGTAGAAACCCCATTTCCTTAAAGATTAGGAATCACCAAAACTATGGTACTACCATCCTTCAATCTCTTAGTAGAGTTGCAAAACCTACATGTTAAAATTCTAGTACTGCAAGTGATTAAAGATGTCCCTATTTATGCCAAGACTGTGAGAGAGATTTGTATTGTAAATTTTGGAAGGAAGCCTAGGGACCCCCTCACAGTACACGTAGTGGGATAATTGTTTGAAATGATGTTAGGCAAAAAACCACCTATTAAATATGGCGACCTAGGAAACCTGACAGTCACTGTCAAAATTGTATAGACATTTATTTCCGATGTGCTTGTTGATTTAGGGGAAACAATTAACATTATGAAAGTAGAAACAACACAATTGCTGCAACTCAGAACATAGGTCTGACCTACTCCTATTGTTTTAGAATTATCTGATCTCTCTACTATTAAAACATAAGGATTAATCGGTGATTAGGTATTTCAGCTGATTCATGGGAGTATCCTACTGATTTTGTCATATTGTAACCTAAAACTCGTCTGGGGGGTCACCCTATAATTATAGGTAGACCATGGCTAGCTATAGTTAATGCCTTCATTGGTTGCAGATCTGGTTCAATGACCATCTCTGATGGTTACAATACCAATAAACTTACCCTTTATCCTCATGATACACCCAGTGTGGAACCTGAAAATTCTTTATGGATAGACGTTGAGGATGCAAGTGCTCTTCTTGTGCTGACCATAAGAAAATCCCTAAGTTTCAAAGATGGGACAGAGGATAAAATAATAAATATATTTATTAGTGACTCCTCTGTTGTTACATAGAACACATACTACAAATTCAGTAAAATCTTCGACCCCACTGCCCAGGAAGAAGTGCACCCAAAGATGTTCTCTTAAACTGTTGTAAATCAAGTTAATTTAGCTGGAACAACAGATGCTGAAAATAACTGAATTATTTCCTAAATTTAGTTCTAAGAGAATCCTTGTAGAAATCCAACCTGGAAAAACCCTAAACATCAATGTTGATTTATCTGTTGTTGAAACGCATTGTTTAATGAAGTTATTGATTGAACATAAGGAAGCATTTTCCTAGGATTACATGGATATGAAAGAAATTTCCTATGAACTATGCACCGACCATATATACATTAAGGAATAATTTCAACCCATTTTCCAACCCCAAAGGAGGATGAACCCTAATCTTAAAGAAATCATTAAGGAAGAACTCCAAAAACTTATAAAAGGCGGATTCATCTACCCTATATCAAAGAGCGAGTGGGTTTCACCATTGGTTACTGTGCCCAAAAAGAATGGTAAATGGAGAGTGTGTGTGGACTATATATCTCTAAATAAGGCCACGTAGAAGGATCATTTCCCTCTGCCATTCAATGATCAGGTTTTAGACAATCTATCTAGGAATTTTTTTTCTCATTCCTAGATGGATTTAGTGGTTGTAACTAAATAAAAATTGCTCCATAGGACCAAGACAATCCCACCTTCACCAACCCTTGTGGTACATTTACCTACAAGTTTCTCCCATTTGGCTTGTGTAATGCACCAGCCACCTTCCAGAGAGCTGTGATTGGTATTTTCTCTGATATGGTAAATGACTCTATGGAAATATTTATGGATGACTTTAACCTTATGGTACTAATTTCGATGAAGCTTTGGATAATCTAGGAAAAGTACTCAAAATATGTAAACAGTATCATCTTTCTCCGAGTACAAAAAAGTGTCATATGATGATGAGCAAAGGTGTGGTGCGGGGAGACTTCATTTCTTATGCCGTAATTCAGATATACCTAGACAAAATCCAGGTAATGTTGGACATTCCATCTCCATCAACTCAGAAGAAGGTAAGAATCTTTTTAGGGCATGCTAGATATTACAGGAGATTCATTAAAATATTTTCCAAACTTGCATCTCGTTTATTTTTTCTATTAAAAAAATATGTTGACTTTAATTGGACTGACAAGTGTGAATTGTCTTTTGCATATCTGAAATAAAAATTGTCCATAGATCCCATTTTGAGAGGGCCCAATTGGGCTCTGCCATTCCACATCTCTTTCTATGCCTCTGATACTGCAATTGGTGCAATGATAAATAAAACAATAGGACAAATACCCATATTTTATCTACTATATCAACAAGAAATTGGTTCCTACTGAGTTAAACTATATTGTTACAGAAAGACAATTCTTGGTAGTAGTTTATGCAATCAATAAATTTAGGCATTATCTCATTGGTTATTCTAATTTTATTCATACTGATCATTCAAAAATTAAGTATTTGATGAATAAACCTATTACTAATGATCTAGTAACAATATAGTTGCTATTACTACAAGAATTTGACATCACTATAGTAGATAGATCAGGAAAAGAAAATGCAGTTGTTGATTTTCTCTCAAGATTGAATATAAATGACAATAATTCACCTGTAGATGATTCATTTCCAAATGAACATTTATTTGGAATCTCTTATCACTTGCCTTGGTATGCATAGATTGTTAATTATTTGGTTGCAGGGAAGGTACCACCACATCTCTCTCCCCGAGAACGAAGGAATATAATTCAGAAGAGTGCTCGATATAGTTGGATAGGGGGATACCTTTTCTACACAGGAATGGATCAAGAAATTAGAAGATGTGTGAGAGATGATGAAGTTTATGATCTGCTTAAAGCTTACCACAATGGCCCTTGTGGAGGTCATTTTGCTGATAAAAGGACTAGGCATAAAATTTTGAGTATGGGCTATTTTTTGCCCACGATATTTCAAGATGAAAAGAAATATGTCCAAGCCTGTGACAGTTGCCAATGCATGGGTCAGCAAAATCATAGGGATGAGATGCCTCTCTAGCCTCAAGTAGTGTTAGAACCTTTTGAGATATGGGCCATGGATTTTGTAGTGCCTATTAACCCACCTTCTAATCAGAAAGTTTATATATTGGTCTGCATAGATTACATGACCAAGAGGCAAAAGCACTCATAAGGGCCTCAAAAGAGGATGTCTTATAATTTTTGTTTGAGGACATCTTTGTTATGTTTGGAGTTCCCATAAAACTAGTAACTGATGGGGGACCACCTTTCACATCACATAAGTTTGAAGCCCTCCTCAATAAATATCATGTTCTACATGGAACAACTTCTCCATATCATCCCCAAGGTAATGGGCCAGTGGAAATTACAAACAAAGTCATAGAATCTATTCTTACTAAGATAGTTAGGGAACATCATAAAGATTGGTTTGCTGGATTGCCTAAAGCTCTATGGGCTTATCGAACCACTTGGAGGAACACAACTGGTTTTTCTCCTTACAAATTCATATATGGAAAAAACCTTGTTTTTCCCATTGAGTTCGAAATTAAAACCCTAAGAACTACAAGATCAGTCAATCTAGACTTGAATTTGGCATAGAAGGCCAGACTGCAACAACTAAATGAGCTGGATGAGAAGCATTTGGATGCTAGTCATCAAACCACAGTGATCCAACAACAAAGAATCAAATGGCATGATCGATTCGTCAAGGAGAAGTTATTCAAAAAGGGAGATTGGGATCTATTGTATGATTCATGCTTTAAATAATTTCATGGTAAAATTCGTACAAGATGCTTGGGACCTTAGGAGGTAGACATTGTTTTTCCCAATGGAACAATTAGAATAATCACTATTGATTGATCCAATACATAGTTATTTGCAAATGGTCATCACTTATGCCTGTATCAATGTCCACTTTCCAAAGATGAATTTAAATCCATATGTACGGATGATACAGATTATCACTTTTTAAAGGGAAAGGAGCTTCCTCCTCCCCTCTCTGAACCTTAGAAATTTTCACTTTTCAATAAAACTTTGTATATAAATAAACTCTACAATTTGTATTTTTCTATTTTTATGTTTTTCTAATAAATTCAGCCAAAAAGTATCAGGAAGTTACTTGTGTGTAGATAGATCAATGAACAACATGGTATATTATAGTGGAAGGAGCCAACAGATTGGTTTTTGAAGTGCCTAAAAACTAAGGGATTCTTTGTTCAACTGGGTTACATGTTGTTACACTTTTCATGTTGTTATACCATGTGTCGTTACACCATTTCCCAAACACACGATCAATTTCCATGTTGTTACAACATGTGTCATTACAACATTTTCCGACCACATGACCGATTTCCATGATGTTACACCATGTGTCATTAAACCATTTTCCAACCACACGACTGATTTCCATGTTGTTACACCATGTGTCGTTACACCATTTTCCGACCACATGACTGATTTCCATGCTGTTACACCATGTGTCATTACACCATTTTCCAACCACATGACTGATTTCCATGCTATTACACCATTTTCCTGACTATTTTTCCTTTCATGTTGTTAGACTTATGACAAATTGGTTGATTTACATGTTGCTACACCTAATTCCACCATTCTAGCAAAAATATATGTTGATACACCTATTGTTGTTACTCCTTTTGGCTATTCTCTACGCTTCTTCACCCATCTTCTTTAGCATTTCTTCCATTTCTACATACGACAACATTGTTGTTTTGTCAAGATTTCCGCCATTTTTCAAAATTACTTCATGCTCTCTCTGTCCCAAAAAGAGTCGCTTCATCATTACTTGACTCCACATCTACAAGCTTCTAGTTGTTCAACCACATAAAGGACTCTGCCTATGATCCACTTGTCATATCATCATTTCTCACATTCTAGAGCCATCTCTCATTATTACAGCTATTCCACGTGGATCAAATGGAGGTTGGATAATGTAGTTACTCCGACAAATCGGCTTGTGCGGTAAGTTATGATGTACACTACTAATCCTACATTTCCAAGTGATATAGATATGAAAGCACACTTTGATTCCTACCTGCCGGTTGTCCTAAATTCATTAAACCACGAGCCAATGATATTAGTTGGTGGGGATGAAAAAGCTATGCCCACCTAACAGAAAAATCCCTTTTTCTATTTCACCTCCACCACCATTTGACCATGCTTATTTTTGCTGCGACAGTGCGTTCTTTAAGCAAATCCAAGTTCGAAATTTCTCTATATTTGGTTTAGGTGTTAGTTTCTCCTCCTAATTAACTATTCGAATTCAAATGCCACGTCATGGGGGGAACACCTGTGAGATACGAACTGGAAAATATGGATGCGTTGTTGTTGCACCCGGATGTTTATAAATATTTCTGCAAGCTGGTTGGATTTCTTATTTTAAGAAGCTGTAGGGGTTTAATGAAGCAAAAGTCTTGGAGTTTAGTCAGAATATTGTAGAAGGCTATTCAATGGTGCACAAAGTGTGGATTCCAGTGACAGAGGAGAGCATATCCTTTGTGACAGGGTTGTTGACCACATGAGAAAAATGGTTTAACAAGAAATCACATCTTCCTGACGCACAAAAGGGTTTTCTCATGGGAAATGAGCAAGTACATACCAAGGGTCGAGGTGCAGATGTAAGTTCCTTATCAGAGCCATGGGGGAAGGTATCGGAATTTGTGAAAAGGTACATTACTTGTGAAGGGAGATATCAAGATGTTTATTTTTCTGATTTTTTTCTACTATCACATTTGGGACATCATAAGATAATAAACATCCCCTATTACCTTCTTCATTCCTTACATAATATGGCTCACTTTGTCAAGAAATTCAATCACCCCATGAATTGTTTTTCCAATCACATACTAATAGGATTGTTGATTCATAAAGGAATGGGAAATCCTAATGCCCCATTATCTGAAGTAGAAGAACAACCAAATCATGCACCCACCATTATGACCAACCCTGAACAACTAGGCCCAATTCCTGGTCCAAGTCATGAGTATATGGCCTCGTCTACACCAACAATCAAAGCCCCGACTATAACTGCCCATAAATCAACACAAATAACCACGTGAAAAACTAGAAGCACCTCTCACACCCCTCGGAAAAGAACTGAACCAGAACAACTAGACCCTATGCCTTCAGTTGTGGTTGAGCCAGCAGTTGACAATGCAATCCCTAGACCAATTCATAAGCCTTATCCCTCCGCTGCAACAACAATTGTTCAATAAATCCCTCTGACCCCTAGAGCTAAGAAAAGGAAAACCCTTCCTTGTGTCTTTACACTACTTAGGAAAAGAACAAGGTCAGAGAGATCCACTGCAACAATAGTTCCATCCTCTGCTGTAATGGCAAGTACCTCGACTCCTTCTCCTATAGAACCAAAAATAACTCAAAACCCTCCTATTGTTGTATCAACAATTCTAACACCTACTGTATCTGCCAATGAGTCAATTCATAACACCAAACTTCAATCTAGATGAGAATCTTAGAGGAGAATCGACAGAGTTGAATCAGAAGAAACTAGAAACCCTCCTATTGTTGCAACAACAGTTCAGACCCCTACTATCACTACTATTGAATCATCTCAGAAAAGAAAACGTCAGCCTACAAGAAAATATAAGAGAGGCATCAATAGAGTTGCATCAGGTGCTGCCACATTGTGTCCTGATTTTTATCATACTCAAACCCTACCAGAATCTATGGAGGTACCTATTCTAGGTTTCACCTTGTGCAAGGAATTTCAAGCAACCATTTTATCATTACAGGAGGAACGTACATGAGTTACAGTAGAATCATTGAATCCACTTGATGATTATGTGCATCACTTGATGAATGATGAAGTACAAATTATATTAGACCCAAGAATCCCAAATTTTCCTCCTTGTATGATTGTTGAAGAACACCCTCCTTCTCCTTGTGAGATTGTTGAAGAACACCCTCCTTCTCCTAAAGCAACAAAAAAGAAAGACCTTGTTTTTGTTTCTACTTTACCTAGGAGGAGAACTCGGTCAACAAGTTCTACTGAAGTAGCACTTGGATGGAAGGATATGGAACATGCAATACCTATTCTTTGTCCATTATCCTCCATTTTTAAAAAGACTGCCACACAAGAACCAATCCCCTCTAATAACATGGTTGTTACACAAGAACCAAATGCCTAGGAAGAGATTGTTCCACAAAATACAACCATCTCAAACTTAGTTGTTACACAAGAACTAGCTACCTAGCAAAAGACTATTCCATAGGAACTAGTCAGGCCATAATCAATTGTTCCATAGGAACAAGTCATAGGTGTATCTACCACATAAGAACTAGTTACACAAAATAGTGAGGATCTGCCACTTTCTCATCTTTTTGCTCAAATTGAGAAAAAGATCAAGGATACAGAAAATTCCAGGATTACTGAACTATTAAAGGAAAATGATAGCCTCAAAGCAGAGATGGCTTCCTGAAAGGAAGAATTGCAGGTTGCTCCTCAGAAGAATCCAGAGGGGATAGCCTTGGACATATTATCACTCAAAAAAGTTGTTATGGACCAAAATAAAGAGCTCATGTGCTCTGAATGTTGTAATATTTATTTTCAGGCAGGGTATAAAGTGGTCAAAGTACCAGTCATTGGTCATCCTGAAGAACCGGTCAATCTCTCAATCAAGACAAAATATGACATTATTGCTCCACAAAAACCAGTAAGGGAGACGAGATCTCAACGTAATCGAGTAGTTGCTAGTTCACCAACAACACAAACACAAGCACCTCTATTACACACTTAAAATAATTCTATTCTAGAAGACAAGGAAAGAATGAATTTTTTTTGAGATAACAAATATTGGGGGTAAACACAGTTTTCCATACCGGTACTTAGCGATTTTTCTTAGAAGTTTTCATGGGAGGAGTTACCTCCCTAAATCTGATTTAGTGTAAGGATTCAAAGTGTTTTTCATGAGGACATGCAATGTCTTCAGTTGGGGAGCATGTTAGGACCCAAAAATGTCCCTTTCTCACTATATCGTTTTCCCTTTCAACCGTATCATTTCTATGCTAAATGCCTACTTTAATGCTTTCTAAGACCCTTTTTCCCAAGGTATGAATCATTGATCTTAATTTCATATTCTTATTTACTTAACACATTTGATTGGTAGTATTTCTCATATTTTACCCATAAATGTGAAACTAATGATCAAAATCTATAGAACAACCAATACTTGAATAAATATTGTTGTTGTTACACCAATTGTTACACTACTACAACAACTGTGAAACTTTCCTGTAAGTTGTTACACTTGCTGCAACAAATTCCCACCGATCCTAGAATTTGTTACACTGGCTGCAACAGATTCTCACCAATCCTAAAAGTTGTTACACTTGATCAAACTAATGGCCAACGATATTGAAAGTTGAATCCTAAAGATTGATCCCCCATTGTTACACATTTTGGCTCACGCTGATTCTTTCTCCAGATTTTGTGAAGATGACAGATCTATTGTATCTTTTGAACAAATTGAGAATCTGGGATTCTAAAAGTTGTTCTGATTCTGTTTTAACTTAATGGATCTATCTTTAAATAGAAGAGATTGTGTAATCATTGGTACCGAAGATTAACTGTGGGATTGTGAAGTAAAGTGAAGCAACTTGTAATTGAACATTTTTGGTGATTTTAATAAAGAAAGTGATTTGAGTTTCTCCAACCTACTATAATCTTTTTGAGTGGATTCAGTGAGAAGGAAAGGGCCCACCTTCCTCACAAACTCCCCTCTATTTTGATTTTTATATTAGCTACTTTGATTTTTGGGATTAATCTATTTAGCATGCTTAGAGTACAATTGATGTTACAGTTCAACCCCTTCCTGTCAAATGTGCATCAGTGTGTCTCATGAGAATTAGAAGTCAAATGGTGTATACTATGGGAGAATTTTATTTCTGCACTACGTAAAGCTATGCTTTCAATCAAAAGTAATTAGAAGTGTGAATTTCCTTCCTACAATTAAAGTATATTAATTTTTGGAAATTAGCACAAAATTCTCTTCTACAAGAATAAAATAGAAAATTAGAATAGAACAGATAATCTAGGATTCTTATACACTCATCAATTTAGATTTCAATTATGCAAGTGTGATTCCAATTCTACAATAGTAGATTAGAACTCCAGTTGTGTCAGCAACTTGTGTTAGTGTTCAGTTTTTTAAAACTTTGTTTCTTTCAATAATGCAACTTCATTAGTGTTTTCTTTCATCAATCTAGCATAAATTGTGCACAATTATCTTGCAATAACAAAACTTCCGTGGGTTTGAAAATTTGTATTGAACACCTTAATTATGTATTTATTTAGACAATTAAAGTTCCCAACAAAATATACACGCCATCTATGTGCCAAGTCATCAACAACTTGTCTCAACCATGTACCCAACTTGTACCTCAACCAAAATCCCTCATCAATTTCATCATCCAAATATGATTTGTAACTCTATAATAGACCTGGTGTATATGCTGACATACCTGCAAACCTTCCTTAACTTTAAACAACAAGAGACTATCATTTTCATCAAACTTTTCATTAGTTTCACATGACTAGTTTTGTATTAGTCAACAACCCTAACTTGAAATAATCATAAATTTGTACCTGTAATGAATAAATATCTAAAATTTATACATAATTCTCTTCAGTTTGTTTTATGAAATTCCTCCAGGCGTCACTACTTGGAACCTCCCAGAAAAGGAGTTACAAAAAAAATGGCATACCTTGCTAAACTTTGGATTATTCTAGAGAACGACCTCGTAGATATTTCTCCGTACAGAATACTTGATGAATAGATATGAAACTATTACGGAGAATACTATAGACTATACTCTAACCAACACCTATTTTTAACTAGTTTCAGAACTAGCCATAAACCCTATTTTCCACAGAGTGTAACTCCACAAATACAACAACCCACAAGCTGAACTATTTACCACAGATACCTGGATATGTTTTTCTCAATGGAATAACAATTGCAGGGTGTGAATAATTCTAGAAATTTTTTTATTGTGAAAATGGTGGGATGACCTGTAAATAACATACCTTCGAAAACATCATCAAAAGAATTTATCATTCCTTGAATTTCAGCTTTCTTTTCTTCACCTTCCCTCAGCAAGTCGACTCAGATATACTTTGGTAACCTTATACACCTATTGAATATGCTCAAGTGTGTATTATATGAGAGATCCTTTCCTCTTATTTATACTCTCCAAGTAGCTTCATTAAAAACATCTTTTAGGTCACTTTGCCCACTTTCCTTATTTTAGGGTTAACTCGCTTCTAATTTCTCCATTAAATTTATTATTTAAATCATTTATTTTTTATTCACTTTGAATTATATTACACTCATCACTTGAATTTATTATTTACCTTCTAAAATATCTTATGTCATTTAAATAAGAGGGTAATGAATGACATGTACCATCCATATAGAATAGTATTACCTACAAATATATCAAAACTCATACCCTTATCCATCAAACAAACTTGGTTCAACTACCCAACCCTGGGTTCTCCAACTTATCATGGCCATAACTCTCTAACTGTGAGGAGTTATGTGACCTTCCACATACCACCGGAAATGGCATGAAAAGAATTACTATACATCTAGTATAGCTTCACTGAAAAATTCACTAACCTTCATTTCATTATTACACAAATAAGCATGGGTTCTCTAACCAGACTTCTAGGATAACTCAATCCTCAAAGTGTCTTCCTGTGAGGGATTTCACCGTAAGGGGACCACATTGGATTTAATACATCTGTAATTATTATCAACCATGACAAGAAAATAATGAGTCGTATTTACATCAAACAAACTTGGGTCCATTACCCAAACCTTTGTGCTACCGGGATTTCTTCAAGGGTTGACATCAATGACAAGTAACCTTAATTAATATATAATCCCTCTAATTTTAAAATTCTCATCTTGGTAGCCTTCAATGTCCTTAGATTTCCCATTTTTAAGCCACTTAACTGTGAGCTCTATGCCATCAAAAAAAAAACTTCATCCTCTGTAGGAATAATAGGAATGGTGTATATAACATCAATGTACTTGTAAAGAGTTTTAAGGTATGAATTCTAGTCCCTTAAGGGAACTATATTATTTTCTTTAGTATTGCAAATTATAGTTTTCCTCGAACACTTCTTAGGATCAAGTTTAGATGGGTGTTAAATATGATCTTTCTTTTTATTTATATAGTATATGTTTTTTCTTTTAATTAGGTATTT
>JASDQU010104786.1:72215-85091 GCA_032191745.1 Picea mariana | reverse complement strand
TATAAGATGAAAATATGATAAGATGGTGGGAGTGGACGATGGCTCTGCAAACCCCCCTTGGTGGCTAACCAAAACCCATGAATATCAGCTTGCTAAGTTACCCAATCAATCACCCCAACAATGGTCAAGCGGATTAGTGTAAGATCCAAGTAGTCATCAGAAATGAAAGGAACCTAATGCATATATAAGAAGGTTATAACAATCAAATATGACACATACCATGATACCTCGGACCAATTACCTCATGGAGCAAGAGTCCTTTCCGATGCAAGCCCAGGTCGGTGGTGATGGAAGCTGCTACTGCTGACAGGACAAGTCTGGTGGAGAAGAAGAAATATGGGCCCTCAAGGGCCATGCTCAAGTCAACCCTGCTCTCGGTACTCCATGTCTAGGACCATGTGGGCCTCGAGACATGATCTCCTAGTTATCCCTAGATATCGGGGATAACAGGCCCATCAATGGGGAATCAAAAGGATCACCCATCTTCTGGCTAACAGTGAATCCAAGTTTTCCAAATGTAGCCATGAAGGTGAACGAGCATGAATTGTACTCAAGGGAGTTCGGTCAAGCATCACCCTTTGCTGCAAGGGAGAGAAAACCATTCTTGCAGGGAAATATATGCTTATGCCATAGTGGGAAGATAGTCCTGTAAGCGGAAGGGAAAGGGAGAAGCATTACACACAAAATGGCAAAGGGTCACATACGTAACAGTCATATCGGATGAGTGGCCGTGTTGGGCATAGAAGCAATGCATACCATTCCACTACATGGGGGGATCGCCCAACATTCAGTCCAATATTTGCATCAATTGTACTCACGGAGTCTGCTTAAGCGTTACTCATCGTTGTAGGGAAGAGATAACCACTGATGCAGTGGAAATATATGTTGTAAAATACTCTTTCCCTATTTTTCCTAAATATTTCACTTAGTAAATGATAACATTGGTTGTGTATGCAGCAGTTAAAATTCCCCACTTACTCCCACTCTTCTATGTGAACTGTATGTGAACATTGCCTCTTCCTTTCTCATCCACATACCTTCAGTGATTTTGTTAATATACATATTCATTGGTATGGTAGGAAAGGGGAACTACTTTTGTAAATGCTTGTTGAAAGTGCAGTAGAGTTTAAGATTGGGTCCCTTTATAACTACACTTTATTTGATCATTTTATACATTTGTTGTCTTTATTGTTTGTTTTGAGCGATGTTGTTGATGTTGTCTATATTGTATGAGTAGAGTAAAAAATCAAATATAATACAAAACAAAAATTAAAGATATGGTAAACAAAAATCTAGTATAAGAGAATTGTAGTTAACTTTATGTATACATCTAACTTGTCAATATGCATATTCATCAATATGGTAGTAAAGGGGCACTATTTTTGTAGATACTTGTTTTTTAGATGAACACTTAGATGTATTTAATGTAGTTTTGTGAGTAAAATCACAATCCTCTTTCTTTATATAGTTCATGTTTTAAGTATAGTATTTAGATTTTTTTTAAGTAATACTCTACTTTTTTAGGTGGAAAAAACAACAAATTTTGTATCACCCATTTTCTAAAATTAGATATGCCAAGTGCACCCAACAATATTTTGAATAGAAAATATGAAGGGAGGTGCTTCTAGAGTATGATTATGTAAGAGTAAAATAGGAATAGGATTGTGAAAGACAAGAAGTAAATCAATAAATTGATGTTGACTTGAATTTAGTTCATTATCCATTTGTATTTCTTATTGTTCACAAAGAAGATTGATATTAGCAATGTATACGCATCTCTCTTAGTATTATTGTTCATTCACTTAAGCAAACTAAATATGTTCATATAGTTTATTTATCTAAGTAAACCAAGTATAATTAATTGTGAGGTAGGAACTATTACTCCTTATCACCTTATATAACAAATCATATTAATACAATTATCTTCTTAAATTGCAATTTAGATGCATTTATTAACAAGTATTGGGTAATGTTAGGATGGATTTGATTGCATGAGATGTTTGGATGGACAAGATGATTTGAGTGTAATTGTGCCCAATCACATCTTATCTATAAGAATCAACACAAAACTAGCTAAATACTTTACAACATTTAATTATTAATTATTATTATAACAAATTAACATCCATAATTTAACCCTCACCATTATCAAAATAAAATAAAGTTTCAAATTTGAACTCATCTAAAATATTATTATTATTATAAATACACAATTTATTAAAATTTCTTTATAAAAATTCTAAACCCAGGAAAAAACACATTCAATAACTAACCATTGAAATAAAAAAGGGAATAACTTTTCGAAAGATAGTTCCAACTATGGGCAGATGAGATAGCAAGGCTCCTTTCTCAAAACAAGTATTAGAATTATGTTGAAGACGAGGACACGGTGGAAATTCAATAGATAGAGTTTAAATTCGATTTTTTTATTTTATAATAATAATATTTATTTTTTAATAATTAATTAAAATTTAATTTTTTAATTTTATAATATAATAATGATATTTGTTTTTAATAATTAGTTAAGATATTATTATTTTATTTATACATGTTAATGAGTATTAAAAAAATTACAAAATCTTATTAAAAATTTATTAACTAATTAATAAATTGATTAATTATAATTTTTTTAAAACATATTTTAAAAAGCAAGACAACAACACGGTGGAAACGGATACAATATCTTTCTCAAATAAATTTATTTTTATTTTGAAAAATAAGACACGGACACGGTGGAACGGGATATAATATCCTTCTCATTAATAAAAAAGTGTGTTGTAAAAAAAAGTGTTGATTAATTAAATCATTTAATTAATTATTATTATTTAAAAACACATTTTAACAGACGCTGTAAACTTATTTCGAACCTTTGAATGCAAACTTATTTCAGACGTAACCAGACAAGATTGCGGGATGGTTTCGATTTCAGTGGTTAGAAATTACAGATTTGAACTTAATAAAATAATAATTTTAAATAGATTCCAATCAGATTTCAGAAATAAGGATTTAGGTAAAAATTGTTAGAAATTATAGATTTGAACTTAGTAAAATAATAATTTTAAAGTAGATTTCAATCAGATTTCAGAAATAAGGATTTAGGTAAAAATTGTTAGAAATTACAGATTTGAACTTAGTAAAATAATAATTTTAAAGTAGATTCCAATCCGATTTCAGAAAACTTAGTAAAATAATAATTTTAAAGTAGATTCCAATCCGATTTCAGAAATAAGGATTTAGGTAAAAATTAAGGTTGATCAGTGAACCTGTGAGGTTGATAAAGTTGATTATTCATTACAATTAAATCTTGTAATTCAAATAATATTAATTTAGAATATTTTAAAATATTTAATTTAAATTTTATTAAAATAAGTTAGACAATAAGTATTTGTTTTGTGCTAATAAAAAAATATTTAATCTTAAAACAACTCCAAAGTCACATAAGTTGATTGAAAGAGGAAAGTAAAACAATGAATATTAATAAGATGATTGGAAAAGGAAAATAAAGATTAATGAAGTTCAAATTTTTTTGAGATTAACACTAAATGTAATTTATGTAGTTTCATAAGAAAAATTACAATCATCTTTTTTTGAGTGTTTCTCTTGTAATATTTAGATCTTCTTATATAAAAATACATTTCTTTAAATGGAAAAAACAACAAATTTTTCATCACTCTTTTTGTAAAATTAGACATGAAGGGAGGTGCTTCTAAAATATGATTGTGTAAGAATAAAATAATAATAGAATTGTGAAAATCGAGATGTCTACTTGAATTCAATTTCATTTAGTTCATAATCCATTTTTATTTTTTATTGATATTATTAATATAAAAGCATCTCTCTTAGTATTGTTTATTCACTTAAGTAAACTAAATATATTCATATATAATTAATTCTAGAATAAAAACTAATACTCCTTATAACATTATATAACATTATATGAGTTGAGTGTATTTGTGACTGCAATCACACTTTGTCTAAAAAAATTAATACAAAATTAATTAAATATCTTATAACATTTAACTATTAACTATTATTATAACAAACAAACATCAATAACTTAACCCTTACCATCATCAAAATGAAGTAGCCTTTCAAATTTAAACTCATCTAAAATAATAATAAAATAATATTTTTATTTTTATTATAAATATACAATTTCTTTGTCCCTGACTTATTAAAAAAAATAAATAAACATCTAAAAAATTCTAAGCTACTGCAAAAGCACATTTGATGGCTAACCTTTGATATTAAAAAGGGAATAATTATGTTGAAGACAGGATACGGTGAAAACGGATATAATATCCTTCTCACAACCAAAAAGCACTATGTTTAATGAATATAAATTTATTTTTATTTAATAAAATAATTTGTTGTCAAAAAACTTGCTGTGGGATTAATTAATATTTTTTTAAAACATATTTTAATAGTAAACTCTTAATTAGTTAAATTTAAAAGTTAATTCTCAATTTTTTGGAAACTCAAATGTAAACTAAACCTCATTTAACGCAAACTTATTTCAGACATCAACGGTACCGGACAGGATTCCGGGAAGGTAAAGCAGATTCCGATCAAATTTCAGATTTCAGAAATAAGGATTTAGGCCAAAATTAACTGAAGAATTCGAATGCGAAGGCTTATCAGTGAGCGTGTGAATAGACTCCTCCAGGCATTTAAACTTGTACAATGACATTTACTTTATGTACGACTGACGGAAAGTTGTATCGTTCAAGTTTTTTTATCGATGCACCAACGGGAAGCCCATAAGGGAGCTTCGTGGGTCAGTTGGAAAATTTTGGGCATTTTTTTGGCCCGGTCCTCCGTCTCAACCACCGTTAAATCTAATCTAAATGGCACAGACTGCAGAAGGTCCAAACAACTAAGGGAAAAGACTCCTCAAAGGTCCAAACAATTTCTAAGAGATACTATATATGTGGAATTATAGATTAAAAATAATTTTCTATCAATCTATTTTTAAATTAAGTAACTTATAACACTCAAACCTTACATCTAACAATCAAAACCAGAATGGATGAAAATAGAAGAAGTTCTAGTTTCACGGAAAAGAGCACCAAATTGGAGAGGAAAAAGGTTAAAAAACCCTAACACAGAAAGAAAAACTTTATCTACCTGTGGTGATGATGCCATTTTCGATTCTCTTTATCTGTCTTCTCAACCGATGAGCACTTGCAATTGCTGTTACCTAGCTGACCAAGCCCAATTGTTGTTACCTAGCTGACCAAGCCATGCCCAATACAGAAATTACTTCTTCCTGTAATTACAAATTAATATTAAAAATTCACAAACCAGAAATCAAATTTTATTGGAAAAATTGATTTGCTAGATGCATCAAATAAAATCTACTAAATTAGAATGACAAGCGAGAAGGCCTTGTGGCACTCTGACACTCTCAGATCATTTTAGCTTCTCAAAAATTTTGATGTGAGCTGCTAGATGAAAACAGAGCAATTATGCTCTACATCTAAATATAATATTTCTAGGCTACCAACAGTGCAACTAGAGAGGAGGTCAAATTTAGAGGGCTGAGGTGAAGCAAATACTAGATAGTGTCCATGAAATATTTTTATGAAGATGCATATCAGTAATTGGACATCATGTAGAAGATATCCAATTAGCGCAAAATCATATTATAAAACAACTGGGTAGAACCAAACTGGATGGACAACAAACCCACCTAATATCTCAGTTTTTCGTTCTCAAATGGGTAGAACCAGGGAGCTTCGAGCGGAGGGATGGATATAGACACAATGCAGAAAACGATAACGAATGAGGGAATAGTGGCTGGGGCCATTCATACTGCCAAGTACCCACAGATCATTATTTTTACAGGTTAATCTCAAGCACGCAATAGTAATGGAAATTTCTCTGGCTCGGATTCATAGAATCAATAACAACAGTAACATTATTCCTGCATTGCTTGCAAAATTTACCATCATAATGGAGGCCTAAAAAAGAAGTCAAATTAATCGTAACACACATCTGTTAATACTCAGCAAATTAAATAGCAAGAACGCCATGAGTAGCTTTGAAGTTTGAATAACTTACATGACTGGGCAAGAACCAAATATGGTGACTGAAAGGTCTTCAAAAGCAAACATGTGGTAATGATAATGCACGATAACTGTCGGTTCAACCCCACACCTTTTTTCTTTGCATCCAAAGGTTTCTCTGCCAGTTTCGTCTCACAGTGATCAAACACTCACAGGCATCACAAAATACAAAATTACAGAACATACTCAAACAAACATAACATCCACAAACGCACAATATACGCACACACATAGACGCACGATATACACAGAAATTCATACACACAGAGCACTCCACAGGACAAACATACACAGAGCCTGCCTGCCTAAGACAGAACATGCGAGCATAACTTACAGAAATGAGTGATTGAGAAGAATGCATTTACTTTATGCACAAACTGCTAGGTCAATTGATCAAGATCAAACAACTTCATATACCCGCGTGCTCAAGATCAAGGGATTGATCGGTTGGATCTTGGCCGTTCAACCAAGTTTGTTAGAATCTGACGGCATAAAAGTGCTTATGAAAAAAATGCTTTTTGATTTTGTGAAATTAGCGGCTGCAGAGAAAATTCAAAATTCTGTTGAAATGCTTTTTGTTTTTGTGAGAATGATGCTTTTTGCTTTTGTGAGACTGATGGCACAAAAACATAGACGTTGCAGGTTGCGGTAGAACATAGTTCAGTTATGAGAAATCTCAACCTGCAACCTGTTGAAGGGGTCATTTTTATTGTTTTAAAAAATTTAGTGTTGTGTTTTTCAACTTTCAATGAATTTTGACCAGAACATCACGTACACTAATTTATGTTTTAAAATTAATGTGAAAAGTGAAACTTATAATACTTTGAGATATCTTATTGTTATTTTTTTTTTTAAATTGTAAGCTACTACCAACTTATTGTGAACATTATGAGGACGTTCTTACCTTACATACATTATTACAATTAATCTTCATAATATATTTTGAACTTTAATCTATTAACATTAGATTGATTTATATTTAAAAAGTTAAGTGATTATATGTGTTGTGATGATATTATATTTTAAAAAATATAATTTACATATTAAAAGAGTTAAATGATTATGTTTGTGTTAAGATTTTGTGTAATTTTAGAAGTTATTCTTAAGTGTAATTGTATTGGCTATTCCTAAGTGTAATTGTGAAAGGGTTTATTGATAAGTCATGTCTTTTAGGTCTTTTAGAGTATAAATAGAGGTTATATCTAGTCATTTTGATCACTCATTGAACATAAGTACAAGAGAGTAGTAAGCACTTATCTAAGAGGATATTCTTGGTTTGTGTCTTGATTTCATGAAAGAGCATTGTATGACATTGTACGTGTTGGAGGAATCTATACCAAGGAAAGCTTGTAGGGTTTTCTCCCCCTTAAGGGTTTCCCTGAGGATATATCTTGTTGTCGAATAAACTCCTTAGGTATAATTTCTTTTCTCTTATGGGATGTGTGGAAGGTGTGGAAGATGAGGATTATTTGGATTCTAAGACATGCTCTTGTTCTTAGTGCCTTTATTATCAAATTGCTCTCTTTTACTGACTATTCGCACATCAACGTATATTTAGGCAACAACTACAAAACAAAAGTGGTGGTGGTTGTTTTGGTTAAAAATCAGTTGGTGATTGATAGCGGAAGACTTATGATGTGTGTGTTCATGGCTTATTTGCTTCCAGGAATGGCCCGTTTAGGCTCTACTATGGTGGGGAGTGATCTTACAGCATTGGCATTGAGTATAATACTCAATATTGTCTTTGAGCTTCATTCTGTTTGGAAAGTGAAGAAGCCAAATGAATTATCGAGTGCTCCTCCTCTTGAATTTAAATTGGATACCAAATGGTTTGACATAGAATGGTCATGGTTGATCTAGAATGGATCTAGGAACCAAAATGGGTCTAGGAAGGTCTAAAAATCAAAGTGTTTGGAATGGCTTCAAAACGGATGTTTGTGTAGGCCTCGTTGATACAAACCCAACGCAACTTGAATGGACTCAAACGAACGTTGTATGTGAAAGATATCACGATCTGTTCGTTTTTCTAAAGAGGCAAAATTTTGCTGATTGTACAGTCCATATAATCTGTACAGTGCTTATGTGGTAGATGACTGTACAAGTCGTACAACTGTACAGTGACATGGCAGGTACAGTGGCATGTTGACTGGGTAGACATTTGGACGAATTTTTGGTTGACACGTGTCCTTTATTTGGGCGAATATGATAGTGCCACGTGCCCCAGTCTTGGGTGCCACGTGGCACCCCTCCATTGGTTGGCGGATGGAAAAATTATTGGGACTCCACGAGAGTCAAACCCGTGACCTCCGGTACGGATGAACGATATGGAAAGGCTGGGCTACTAGCCCACCCACAGGGTATTTCTTACAACTATATGGTTTTGTATATATATAAGTTGAATCAAATGTATTTTGGGCGGAAGAAAGGGTTGGGGCCTAGCCCCAGCCCCCGGTGCATACAACCATATCATATAAACCTTCTTTGGTGCATGACCACTCCAACTAGCCCCGATGCAAACTCACATACATATGACCACTGCCATATGCCCACGTGGATGTTACTTATGGCGCAGATAATTGTTGGTGTAGCCCTGGCGCACAACCATGTGACCGATTCCAATCGACCGAACCTTCCACCCTTTTGGCGCATAAACGTTGGCTCTTTTCGAATTGTGGGGTTAGCGTCGGTCGGACGGGCTAGCCCGTCGACCAAGGCACTTGACCATGGGCATAGCTAACTATTGAAGGTGCGTGGAGGTATAAGGCCACGACACATGGCCACAACACATGACCATGGGTCGACCGTTAAGGGTCTAGTGCACCAAGCACTCAGTGCTTGGTCATATGGGGGCGTGCATGCGACCAAGAGCCCTTGAATAGGGGGATGCGCCTGTATTTTGGCCCAAAGTGGGTTTTTTAACTATATTATATGAATTTTAATTGATTTTCAACCAGTTTTGGGAGATTTAGTCCATTTTTGGAGGATCTTGGGCCCTTTTTGAGGCCAGATCTTGGGGGGAAGTTGGGAGTTTGTTACCCACTTCAAGACTATATAAACCAGAGGTTCTTGGCAGCCTTGGAGGGAGGTTCAAAATGGGAAAATGCTGAAGAATTGAAAAGCCAAAGACATTTTTATGCAGGGAAGCCATTGGGGAGAGCACCTTTGCGGGCCATTTCTGGGAGCTTCATTCATCCGTTTTCAGTGTCGTCAGTTGTGATGAGTTCTTGAGATCTAGAAGAACACAGAAAGACCAGTTTGTCATCCATTTGGCATTTTTATGATGTACTTTTGAAGCTTTGAACAGAAATAAGAAAGCTTCACCCACTGAGACAAAGGCTAGGAGATGTAGGCGATATTGCTGAACTTCGTTATCAACTTTTGTTGTTATGGTTTGATGATTCTTGTGCTTTATTTCCAGATCTATATATTTTATATGGCTGCCATGTTTATTCATTAATTCTTCCTCTTTTATTAATTTCCTAAATGGTTAATGAACTCGTGTTTTTATAACTCAACCATAGTCTTTAAAAGATCATTTCAGGTCAATGGTGTCCAATAGATCTACATAGAGAAATGTGATGAGAGCGACCCAGAGTTGTGCATTGTGGAAATACTTGAAGCTCAGGGCCCTAATGGTTCACGTGATCCTATGCATGTCTACTACTTTCTTTAAAATATCATAGGTCTAGTTTCTTGTTGTGGAGTTGTCGAAGTTGGTGGAGATATCATGATACCAAAAGACAACCTCTACGGAAATTTGTGAGACATTTCCGTTGAGCTGCCAAAATGGTGGAGCTACCAAGTAGAAGGATCCACTGAAGTGTTGTATTTTAAGCAGTTTATTTGATATATGGTTTCAACAGTGGAATTGGGTCTCAGTGGTAGAATTGGGTCTCAATGCGCACAATCTTTTTATTGACCGCATCCCATTTTTCTGAGGCGAGGATAATCTAGATAAGGAATCTACATGGTGAGTTGGTAAAAGATTAATAATTAAACATTGAATGATGATGTAAAAACTCATGGGATCAAATCGATTAGGTGATCACGGGAGGGACAAAATGGGATTTGCAAATTTTCAATCTATTTAATTTTGGATGTGACTGTGTGCACCATGTGGTGCTGGTAGCGATGAAAATGAACAATGGCATCGTTTCAAAATCTCCAAGTAATGGAATTACCATGAGGAAGAGAAAAAAGATGGAATTGTTTCAAATCCTCCAACGCAGATTATGACATTGTATATTGATAAAATGTCAGTGGGTTTATGAGCATGAGAATGTTGTGGGAGGAATTTGTATAATGTGAAATGAGAATGACTTTGATGACAATATGGTGTGAATTAATATGCTAGAGAGGCTTATGAGAGAGGCCTATACAATAATATATTGTTGTGACTATTTTATGATACCAACAATGATCCAATACGTGCAACCTAAGCCTATAGGGGCCATCCCACCTTCTTGTATGTTGTGGGAAGCATTAGTGTTGCATCATTCTAGTATCAGTTTGGTATGATAGCCTAAAATGTTTGGAAGTCCAGAGATAAAGAGGAGTTGTGAAACTACCAAATTAATGCTTTGGGAGTCTAACCGTGTTCATGGTTGGCGCTTGCATATGCTTGGAGCCAAGTCTTTGGCATAGTAAACGTTAGTTATGATACAAGTTGTTCCGTGTTGTTAAGTATGTCACAATCACTTGAACCACTAGTGCATGTTTATGTTAAATGATATTCACGAGAAATGCATATGGCAAAGTGTAAGATTGGAACAAATACCTTGGGCAAAAGACAAGATAAGAACTATGGTTTCCATGTTTTGGATTACCTACAATTTGTCATTGGAAGCAATGGCTAGGAAAGAGGTGATTGATTGAATGCAAATCCATTGTATACCCAATTGGGAATTCAAAGAGAATCCTCTCAGATGGAAATAACCCTGATTTTGGTGTCTGATTTTGTGAAGGCACATTTGGAAATATACAAGGGGAAACAATGGAAAATAGGAAATGTTATTGCTACATAGAGAGGTGTATGTCAAATTTGTTGTTGCAATTATAGAAGACATGAGGAACCAATGATTCACATGGTATTCTATTATGAATACTCTTTTCATTAATATGTTGATTGGGCTACAATTGTACATGCTTTCTATTCATGATAGAATCATGGTTCATAGAGGAGGCAACCAGTTGAGAGGGACGGGGTATGGATTTTGCGTCAATCATAGAGGGAGCAATCGATGAGGCAGACTGGACAATAGGGTTTGTTTTCAATGACATAGGGGCTTGTCCTCTGAGTTTGACAAGAAGGATCTTAGTCTCATACATTACTATTTGGGATTAGAAGTATGACATATGAGATCTTCCTTGGTTAGGGAAAATATGATGTAGAGATCCTGAAGAGGTTCGGGGTGTTGGATCGTAAACCAATGGCTACACTGTTGGCACAAAATATGAAGTTGTTGGATGACACGACTTCAGAGGTTGTGGATGCTACATTGTACAAGAAGATGATTGGATCATTGATGTATTTGATGAATACATGACCAGATATATATTTTGCTGTGAACACCATGAGTCAGTACATGGTTGACCCCAAACGTGTTCACCTGATTGCAGTAAAACATGTGATGAGGTACGTTAAAGGTACAATGGATTATGGGCTCAAGTATGTTGCAGACATTGAGATCAGTATACTTGGGTATTCAAATTCAAATTGGATCGGTAGTGTTGTAAACCAGAAAAGTACATTGGGATGTTGTTTCACTTTAGGATTTGGTATGATTTCATGGATCAGTAAGAAGCAGTCATGTGTAGCACTCAGTACGGGTGAGGTAGAGTATGTGGTAGTATGTGTAGTAAGTCGCGAAGTAGTTTGTCTTTGGAAATTGTTGACTGGATTATTTTATATTGCGATGGAGGTGACCTGTATCTTGTGCGGAAACCAAAGTTGTATAAAGTTGTCAGAGAACCTCGTGTTCATGATAGGTTGAAGCATATCAAAATCAAGTATCACTATATCGGGGATATGGTGCATAAGGGAGAAATGAAGCTCCAATATGTGGCTATCGATGAGCAGGTTGCGGATGTGCTGACCAAGCCGTTGTCAAGGAAAAAGTTCGAGTAATTCAAGGACGAGCTCGAAGTAGTCCTTCTTTAGAGGGAGTGATGGCTTCAGATGTTATTACAGGGTAGTGGATGTCATGATGACATGTTGTAGCTATTGTAGAGCTACCCACTGGCCCTGGATGCATGTTGAAGAGACAAGGTATAGATGTTATCGCATGGTATTGGATGTCAGGCATAAGATATCCAAGTTTTCTATGAGAAACTGGATAGTCTCATGATGAAATGTTGTAGCTATTTGAGAGCTACCCATCGACCCTGGATGCATGTTGTGAAGTCACTATGGATTTTCTGTGATGTATAGATTTGTGTGTCTGAAATTCAATGGTCATGAGCTCATGTGGATGGCAACAGTTTTAGAGTCTGTGTCGGATAGAATACCTTCCTCATTAAGAGGGAATGTTGATATTTTATGTAGTTTAAGAAGTTATTCCAAGGTGTAATTGTATTGGTTATTCCAAAGTGTAATTGTGAAAGGGTTTATTGATAAGTCATGTATTTTAAGTCTTTTAGAGTATAAATAGAGGTTATATCAAGTCATTTTGATCACTCATTAAACATAAGTACAAGAGAGTAGTACGCACTTATCTAGGAGGTTATTCTTGGTTCGTGTCTGGGTCTCTTTGGTCTTGATTTCGTGAAAGAGCATTGTATGACATTGTACATGTTGGAGGAATATCTA
>JASDQU010104786.1:55607-71827 GCA_032191745.1 Picea mariana | reverse complement strand
CACCGGTTCGAAACCTGCGGGGACAAAAAATCCAACCATGTTAAGGGTTGGTGTGGCTCAGGCCGGGTGCGATCCCCGGGTGATTTTGACGGCTTAGATGCCCCTGAGTCGCGGTTTCTCAAACCACAGGTTAATCGCAGGTCCTGCACAAATTAACAAACAAAAAAAAAAAATTTAGTCCCCTTATAACTACACTTTATTTGATTACTCTATACATTTGTTTTGAGCTATGTTGTCTTTATTGTTTGTTTTGAGCGATGTTGTCTATATTGTATGAGTAGAGTAAAAAATCAAATATAATACAAAACAAAAAACAAAAATTAAAGATATGGTAAACAAAAATCTAGTATAAGAGAATTGCAGTTAACTTTATGTATACATCTAACTTGTCAATATACATATTCATCAATATGGTAGTAAAGGGGCACTATTTTTGTAGATACTTGTTTTTGAGATGAACAGTTAGATGTATTTAATGTAGTTTTGTGAGTAAAATCACAATCCTCTTTCTTTATATAGTTCATGTTTTAAGTATAGTATTTAGATTTTTTTTAAGTAATACTTTACTTTTTTAGGTGGAAAAAACAACAAATTTTTTATCACCCATTTTGTAAAATTAGATATGCCAAGTGCACCCAACAATATTTTGAATAGAAAATATGAAGGGAGGTGCTTCTAGAGTATGATTATGTAAGAGTAAAATAGGAATAGGATTGTGAAAGACAAGAAGTAAATCAATAAATTGATGTTAACTTGAATTTAGTTCACTATCCATTTGTATCTCTTATTGTTCACAAAAAAGATTGATATTAGCAATGTATAAGCATCTCTCTTAGTATTATTGTTCATTCACTTAAGCAAACTAAATATGTTTATATAGTTTATTTGTCTAAGTAAATCAAGTATAATTAATTGTGAGGTAGGAACTATTACTCTTTATCATCTCATATAACAAATCATATTAATACAATTATCTTCTTAAATTGCAATTTAGATGCATTTATTAACAAGTATTGGGTAATGTTAGGATGGATTTGATTGCATGAGATGTTTGGATGGACAAAATGACTTGAGTGTAATTGTGCCCAATCACATCTTATCTATAAGAATCAACACGAAACTAGCTAAATACTTTACAACATTTAATTATTAATTATTATTATAACAAATTAACATCCATAATTTAACCCTCACCATTATCAAAATAAAATAAAATTTCAAATTTGAACTCATCTAAAATATTATTATTATTATTATAAATACACAATTTATTAAAATTTCTTTATAAAAATTCTAAACCCAGGAAAAAACACATTCAATAACTAACCATTGAAATAAAAAAGGGAATAACTTTTCGAAAGATAGTTCCAACTATGGGCAGATGAGATAGCAAGGCTCCTTTCTCAAAACAAGTATTAGAATTATGTTGAAGACGAGGACACGGTAGAAATTCAATAGATAGAGTTTAAATTCGATTTTTTAATTTTATAATAATAATATTTATTTTTAATAATTAATTAAAATTTAATTTTTTAATTTTATAATATAATAATAATATTTGTTTTTAATAATTAGTTAAGATATTATTATTTTATTTATACATGTTAATGTTTAATGAATATAAATTTTCTTAATAAAAAAATTACAACGTCCTATTAAAAATTTATTAATTAATTGATAAATTGATTAATTATAATTTTTTTAAAACATATTTTAAAAGGAAAGACACCCGAAACGATATAATATCTTTCTCAAATAAATTTATTTTTATTTTGAAAAATAAGACACGGACAGGTGGAAACGGATATAATATCTTCTCAAATAAATTTATTTTTATTTTGAAAAATAAGACACGGACACGGTGGAAACGGTCAAATAAATTTATTTTATTTAATAAAAAAGTGTGTTGTTAAAAAAAGTGTTGATTGATTAAATCATTTAATTAATTGTTATTATTTAAAAACACATTTTAATAGACGCTCTAAACTTATTTCGAACCTTTGAATGCAATTTTATTATTATTTTATTTTATACATGTTAATGTTTAATGAGTATAAATTTTCTTAATAAAAAAATTACAACGTCCTATTAAAAATTTATTAACTAATTAATAAATTGATTAATTATAATTTTTTTAAAACATATTTTAAAAAGCAAGACACCGGAAAAACGGATATAATATCTTTCTCAAATAAATTTATTTTTATTTTGAAAAATAAGACACGGACAGGTGGAAACGGATATAATATCTTTCTTAAATAAATTTATTTTTATTTTGAAAAATAAGACACAGACACGTGGAAACGGATATGATATCCTTCTCAAATAACTTTATTTTATTTAATAAAAAAGTGTGTTGTAAAAAAAAGTGTTGATTAATTAAATCATTTAATTAATTATTATTATTTAAAAACACATTTTAATAGACGCTGTAAACTTATTTCGAACCTTTGAATGCAAACTTATTATTATTATTTTATACACATTATTATTATTTTATTTATACATGTTAATGTTTAATGAGTATAAATTTTCTTAATAAAAAAATTACAACGTCCTATTAAAAATTTATTAACTAATTRATAAATTGATTAATTATAATTTTTTTAAAACATATTTTAAAAAGCAAGACACCGGAAAAACGGATATAATMTCTTTCTCAAATAAATTTATTTTTATTTTGAAAAATAARACACGGACAGGTGGAARCGGATAYAATATCTTTCTYAAATAAATTTATTTTTATTTTGAAAAATAAGASACRGACACGGTGGAAMSGGATATRATATCCTTCTYAAATAAMTTTATTTTATTTAATAAAAAARTGTGTTGTAAAAAAAAGTGTTGATTAATTAAATCATTTAATTAATTATTATTATTTAAAAACACATTTTAATAGACGCTGTAAACTTATTTCGAACCTTTGAATGCAAACTTATTATTATTATTTTATATACATTATTATTATTTTATTTATACATGTTAATGTTTAATGAGTATAAATTTTCTTAATAAAAAAATTACAACGTCCTATTAAAAATTTATTAACTAATTGATAAATTGATTAATTATAATTTTTTTAAAAATATTTTAAAAAGCAAGACACCGGAAAAACGGATATAATATCTTTCTCAAATAAATTTATTTTTATTTTGAAAAATAAAACACGGACAGGTGGAAACGGATATAATATCTTTCTCAAATAAATTTATTTTTATTTTGAAAAATAAGAGACGGACACGGTGGAAACGGATATAATATCCTTCTTAAATAAATTTATTTTATTTAATAAAAAAATGTGTTGTAAAAAAAAGTGTTGATTAATTAAATCATTTAATTAATTATTATTATTTAAAAACACATTTTAATAGACGCTGTAAACTTATTTCGAACCTTTGAATGCAAACTTATTTCAAACGTAACCAGACAGGATTGCGGGATGGTTTCGATTTCAGTGATTAGAAATTACAGATTTGAACTTAGTAAAATAATAATTTTAAAGTAGATTCCGATTAGATTTCAGAAATAAGGATTTAGGCAAAAATTAAGGTTGATCAGTGAGCTTGTGAAGTTGATAAGGTTGATTAGTATTTAAGATTAAATAGTAGTAATATAAATCTAGTGATATATAAATAAAATATTGAAATACAAAATTTACCAAAAAAAATTACAGGTACTTTAAAAGTGTTATAGAAACTGGATTTAAATTAAAATTTAAATAATATTAATAAATAAATCTAGTCATATATAAATAAATAAAATATTGAAATACAAAATTTAAAAAAATTATGGATACTTTAATTCTCTTCCTCTTCATAGATAATTATAAAAGGACAAAAAAACACAATATTAGAGTCAAAGAAAAAAAAGAGAGTTGAAACTAATATCAAGGTAGTAAAATTAGATCCAGCTTTATAAATTTCAAAGATAATAACTTAAAAAATAAAATATTGATTTACAAAGTGATAAATAATAATGTGGATTTTCTTCTAAATTATTTATTACAATTAAATCTTGTAATTCAAATAATATTAATTTAGAATATATTTTAAAATATTTAATGTAAATTTCATTAAAATAAGTTAGACAATAAGTATTTGTTGTGAGCTAATAAAAAAAAGGAAATATTTAATCTTAAAACAACTCCAAAATCACATAAGTTGATTGAAAGAGGAAAGTAAAACAATGAATATTAATAAGATGATTGGAAAAGGAAAATAAAAATTAATGAAGTTCTAATTTTTTTGAGATGATCACTAAATGTAATTGATGTAAGTTCATAAGAAAAATTACAATCATCTTTTTTTGAGTGTTTTTCTTGTAGTATTTAGATCTTCTTATATAAAAATATATTTCTTTAAATGGAAAAAACAACAAATCTTTCATCACTCTTTTTGTAAAATTAGACATGTCAAGTAAACCCAACAAAACTTTGAATAGATAATATGAAGGAAGGTGCTTCTAGAATATGATTGTGTAAGAATAAAATAAGAATAAAATTGTGAAAATCAAGATGTCTACCTGAATTCAATTTCATTTAGTTCATAATCCATTTTTATTTTTTATTGATATTATTAATGTAAAAGCATCTCTCTTAGTTTTGTTTATTCACTTAAGTAAACTAAATATATTCATATATAATTAATTTTAGAATAAAAACTAATACTCCTTATAACATTATATAACATTATATGAGTATGAGTTGAGTGTACTTGTGACTCCAATCACACTTTGTCTAAAGAAATTAATACAAAATTAATTAAATATCTTATAACATTTAACTATTAACTATTATTATAACAAACAAACATCAATAACTTAACTCTTACCATCATCAAAATGAAGCAGCCTTTCAAATTTAAACTCATCTAAAATAATAAAAAAATAATATTTTTATTTTTATTATAAATATACAATTTCTTTGTCCCTGACTTGTTAAAAAAAATAAATAAACATCTAAAAATTCTAATACTGCAAAATCACATTTGATGGCTAACCTTTGATATTAAAAAGAGAATAATTATGTTGAAGACAGGTTAGGGTGGAAACGGATATAATATCCTTCTCACAACCAAAAAAACACTATGTTTAATGAATATAAATTTATTTTTATTTAATAAAATAATTTGTTGTTAAAAAACTTGCTGTTGGGATTAATTAATATATTTTTAAAACATATTTTAATAGTAAACTCGTAGTTAGTTAAATTTAAAAGTTAATTCTCAATTTTTTGGAAACTCAAATGTAAACTAAACCTCATTTAACGCAAACTTATTTCAGACATCAACGAAACTAAACCTCATTTAACGCAAACTTATTTCAGACATCAACGAAACTAAACCTCATTTAACGCAAACTTATTTTACTATATTTACTACAGACGGGAAGCCCATAACGGAGATTTGTAGGTCAGTTGGAAATATCTGGGCAGTTTTGAAGGCCACCCACTCTTCTCCTGTAGGCGTCGTCTGTATCAGCCACGATAGATCTAATCTAACGGCACTCACGACAGAAGGCCCAAACAACTAAAGGAAAATATTCTTCGACTTGTTTCAGGGAGATACTATATATGTGGAATTAGAGATTAAAAATAATTTTCTATCAATTTATTTTTAAATTAAGTAACTTATAACACTCAAACCCTACATCTAACAATCAAAACCAGAATGGATGAAAATAGAAGTTATAGTTTCATGGAAAAGAGCACCAAATTGGAAAGGAAAAAGGTTAAAAAACCCTAACACAGAAAGAACAACTTTATCTACCTGTGGTGATGATGCAATTTTCGATTCTCTTTATTTGACTTCTCAACCGATGAGCACTTGCAATTGTTGTTACCTAGCTGACCAAGCCATGTCCAATACAGTAATTCCTTTTTCCTGTAATTACAAATTAATATTAAAAAATCACAAACCAGAAATAAAATTTTATTGGAAAAATTGATTTGCTAGATGCATCAAATAAAATCTACTAAATTAGAATGAATTAGAATGACAAGCGAGAGGGCCTTGTGGCACTCTAACACTCTGAAATCATTTTAGCTTCCCAAAAGTTTTGAAGATATCCAATTAGCGCAAAATCATATTATAAAACAACTGGGTAGAACAAATGGGTAGAACCAAACTGGATGGACAACAAACCCACCTAATATCTCAGTTTTTCGTTCTCAAATGGGTAGAACCAGGGAGCTTCGAGCGGAGGGATGGATATAGACACAATGCAGAAAACGATAACGGCTGAGGGAATAATGGCTGGTGCGATTCATACTGTCAAGTACCCACAAATCATTATTTTAACAGGTTAATCTCAAGCACGCAATAGTAATGGAAATTTCTCTGGCTCGGATTCATAGAATCAATAACAACAGTAACATTATTCTTGCATTGCTTGCAAAATTTACCATCATAATGGAGGCCTAAAAAAGAAGTCAAATTAATCGTAACACACAATACACACAATATCTGTTAAACACCTTCATACTCAGCAAATTGAATAGCAAGAACGCTAGGAGTAGCTTTGAATTTTGAATAACTTACATGACTGGGCAAGAACCAAATATGGTGACTGGAAGGTCTTTAAAAGCAAACATGTGGTAATGATAATGCACGATGACTGTCGGTTCAACCCCACACCTTTTTTCTTTGCATCCAAAGGTTTCTCTGCCAGTTTCGTCTCTCAGTTATCAAACACTCACAGGCATCACAAAATACAAAATTACAGAACATACTCAAACAAACATAACATCCACAAACGCACAATATACACACATAGACGCACGATACGCAAACGCAAACGCACAATATACACACACATAGACGCACGATACGCAAACAAACATATACACACAAACGCACAATATACACACAGAGCGCTCCACCGGACAAACATACACAGAGCCTGCCTAAGACAGAACATGCGAGCAGAACTTACAGAAATGAGTGATTGAGAAGAACGCATTTACTTTATGCACAAACTGCTAGGTCAATTGATCAAGATCAAACAACTTCATACACCCGCGTGCTCAAGATTACGGGATTGATCGGTTGGATCTTGGCCGTTCAACCAAGTTTGTTAGAATCTGACGGCATAAAAGTGCTTATGAAAAAAATGCTTTTTGATTTTGTGAAATTAACAGCGAGAAAATTCAAAATTCTGTTGAAATGCTTTTTGTTTTTTTAGAATGATGCTTTTTGCTTTTGTGAGACTGATGGCACAAAAACATAGACGTTGCAGGTTGCGGTAGAACATAGTTCAGCTATGAGAGATCTCTGAGGAGGGGTCATTTTTATTATTTTACTAAATTTAGTGTTGGGTTTTTCAACTTTCAATGAATCTTGACCAGAACATCACTACAGTAATTTATGTTTTAAAATTAATGAATTTTGACCAGAAGATCACTACAGTGATTTATGTTTTAAAATTAATATGAAAAGTGAAAATTATAATATTTTGAGATATTTTATTATTATTATTTCTTTTTTAAATTGTAAGCTACTACCAACTTATTGTGAACATTAGGAGGACGTTCTTACCTTACATACATTATTATAATTAATCTTCATAATATATTTTGAACTTTAATCTATTAACATTAGATTGAGTTATATTTAAAAAGTTAAGTGATTATATGTGTTGTGATGATATTATATTTAAAAAAATATAATTTACATATTAAAAGAGTTAAAGGATTATGTTTGTGTTAAGATTTTATGTAATTTCAGAAGTTATTCTTAAGCGTAATTGTATTGGCTATTCCGAAGTGTAATTGTGAAAGGGTTTATTGATAAGTCATGTCTTTTAGGTCTTTTAGAGTATAAATAAAGGTTATATCTAGTCATTTTGATCACTCATTGAACATAAGTACAAGAGAGTAGTAAGCACTTATCTATGAGGATATTCTTGGTTCGTGTCTTGATTTCGTGAAAGAGCATTGTATGACATTGTACATGTTGGAGGAATCTATACCAAGGAAAGCTTGCAGGGTTTTCTCCCCCTTGAGGGTTTCCCTAAGGATATATCTTGTTGTTGAAGAAACTCCTTAGGTATAATTTATTTTCTCTTATGGGATGTGTGGAAGGCGTGGAAGATGAGGTTTATTTGGATTCTAAGACATGCTCTTGTTCTTAGTGCCTTTATTATCCAATTGCTCTCTTTTACTGATTATTCGCACATCAACGTATATTTAGGCAACAACTACAAAACGAAAGAGGTGGTGGTCGTTTTGGTTAAAAATTAGTTGGTGATTGATAGCGAAAGACTTATGATGTGTGTGTTCATGGCTTATTTGCTTCCAAGAATGGCCCGTTTAGGCTCTACTATGGTGGGGAGTGATCTTACAGCATTGGCATTGAGTATAATACTCAATATTGTCTTTGAGCTTCATTATGTTTGGAAAGTGAAGAAGCCAAATGAATTATCGAGTGCTCCTCCTCTTGAATTTAATTTGGATACCAAATGGTCTGACATAGAATGGTCCATGGTTGATGTAGAATGGATCTAGGAACCAAAATGGGTCTAGGAATGTCTAAAAATCAAAGTGTTCGGAATGGATTCAAAATGGATGTTTGTGTAGGCCTCGTTGATACGAACCCAACACAACTTGAATGGACTCAAACGAACGTTGTATGTGAAAGATATCGCGATTTGTTCGTTTTTCCAAACAGGCAAAATTTTGTTGATTGTACAGTCTGCACAATCTGTACAGTGCTGATGTGGCAGATGACTGTACAAGTCGTACAACTGTACAGTGACATGGTAGGTACAGTGGCATGATGACTGGACAGACATTTGGACGAATTGTTGGTTGACATGTGTCCTTTCTCTGGGTGAATATGATGGTGCCACGTGGCCCAGTCTTGGGTTGCCACGTGGCACCCCTCCATTGGTCAGTGGATGGAAAAATTATTGGGACTCCACGAGAGTCGAACCTGTGACCTCCGGTATGGACGAATGATATGGAAAGGTTGGGCTACCAGCCCGCCCACAGGGTATTTCTTACAACCATATGGTTTTGTATATATATAAGTTGAATCAAATGCATTTTGGGCGGAAGAAAGGGTTGGGGCCTAGCCCCAACCCCCGGTGCATACAAACATATCATATAAACCTTCTTTGGTGCGCGACCACTCCAACCAGCCCCGATGCAAACTCACATACATATGACCACTACCATATGCCCACGTGGATGTTACTTATGGCGCGGATAATTGTTGGTGTAGCCCTGGCGCACAACCATGTGATCGATTCCAATCGATCGAACCTTCCACCCTTTTGGCGCATAAACGTTTGCTCTTTTCGAATTGTGGGGCTAGCCCGTCGACCAAGGCACTTGACCATGGGCAGAGCTAACTGTTGAAGGTGCGTGGAGGTATAAGGCCACGACACATGGCCACAACACATGACCAGGGGTCGACCGTTAAGGGTCTAGTGCACCAAGCACTCAGTGCTTGGCCATATGGGGGGGTGCATGCAACCAAGAGCCCTCGAATAGGGGGATGCACCTGTATTTTGGCCCAAAGTGGGTTTTTTAACTATATTATATGAATTTTAATTGATTTTCAACCAATTTTGGGAGATTTAGTCCACTTTTGGAGGATCTTGGGCCCTTTTTGAGGCCAGATCTTAAGGGGAAGTTGGGAGTTTGTTACCCACTTCAAGACTATATAAACTAGAGGTTCTTGGCAGCCTTGGAGGGAGGTTCAGAATGGGAAAACGTTGAAGAATTCAAAAGCCAAAGCCATTTTTATGTAGGGAAGCCATTAGGGAGAGCACCTTTGGGGGCCATTTTTGGGAGCTTCGTTCATCTATTTTCAGTGTCGTCAGTTGTGATGAGTTCTTGAGATCTAGAAGAACACAGAAAGACCAGTTTGTAATCCATTTGGCATTTTTATGATGTACTTTTGAAGCTTTTAACAGAAATAAGAAAGCTTCACCCACTGAGACAAAGGCTAGGAGATGTAGGCGATATTGCCAAACTTCGTTATCAACTTTTGTTGTTATGGTTTGATGATTCTTGTGCTTTATTTCCAGATCTATATATTTTATATGCATGCCATGTTTATTCATTAATTCTTCCTCTTTTATTAATTTCCTAAATGGTTAATGAACTCGTGTTTTTATAACTCAACCATAGTCTTTAAAAGATCATTTCAGGTCAATGGTGTCCAACAGATCTACATAGAGAAATGTGATGAGAGCGACCCAGAGTTGTGCATTGTGGAAATCCTTGAAGCACGGGGCCCTAATGGTTCATGTGATCCTATGCATGTCTACTACTTTCTTTAAAATATCATAGGTCTAGTTTCTTGTTGTGGAGTTGTCGAAGTTGGTGGAGATATCATGATACCAAAAGACAACCTCTACAAAAATTTGTGAGATATTTCCATTGAGTTGCCAAAATGGTGGAGCCACCAAGTAGAAGGATCCATTGAAGTGTTGTATTTTAAGCAGTTTATTTGATATATGGTTTCAACAGTAGAATTGGGTCACAGTGGTAGAATTGGATCTCAGTGCGCACAATCTTTTTATTAACCACGTCCCATTTTTCCAAGGCGAGGATAATCTAGATAAGGAATCTATGTGGTGAGTTGGTAAAATATTCAGAATTAAACATTGAATGATGATGTAAAAACTCATGGGATCAAATCGATTAGGTGATCACGGGCGGGACAAAATGGGATTTGCAAATTTTCAATCTATTTAATTTTGGATGTGATTGTGTGCACCATGTGGTGATGGTAGCGATGAAAATGAACAATGGCATCATTTCAAAATCTCCAAGTAATGGAATTACCATGAGGAAGAGAAAGAAGATGGAATTGTTTCAAATCCTCCAACGCAGATTATGACATTGTATATTGATAAAATGTTAGTGGGTTTATGAGCATGAGAATGTTGTGGGAGGAATTTGTATAATGTGAAATGAGAATGCCTTTGACGACAATATGGTGTGAATTAATATGCTAGAGAGGCTTATGAGAGAGGCCTATACAAGAATATATTGTTGTGACTATTTTATGATACCAACAATGATCCAATACGTGTAAGCTAAGCCTATAGGGGCCATCCCACCTTCTTGTATGTTGTGGGAAGCATTAGTGTTGCATCATTCTAGTATCAGTTTGGTATGATAGCCTAAAATGTTTGGAAGTCCAGAGATAAAGAGGAGTTGTGAAACTACCAAATTAATGCTTTGGGAGTCTAACCGTGTTCATGGTTGGCGCTTGCATATGCTTGGAGCCAAGTCTTTGGCATAGTAAACGTTAGTTATGATACAAGTTGTTCCGTGTTGTTAAGTATGTCACAATCACTTGAACCACTAGTGCATGTTTATGTTAAATGATATTCACGAGAAATGCATATGGCAAAGTGTAAGATTGGAACAAATACCTTGGGCAAAAGACAAGATAAGAACTATGGTTTCCATGTTTTGGATTACCTACAATTTTTCATTGGAAGCAATGGCTAGGAAAGAGGTGATTGATTGAATTCAAATCCATTGTATACCCAATTGGGAATTCAAATAGAATCCTCTCAGATGGAAATAACCTTGATTCTGGTGTTTGATTTTGTGAAGGCACATTTGGAAATATACAAGGGGAAACAATGGAAAATAGGAAATGTTATTGCTACATAGAGAGTTGTCTGTCAAATTTGTTGTTGCAATTATAGAAGACGTGAGGAACCAATGATTCACATGGTATTCTATTATGAATACTCTTTTCATTAATATGTTGATTGGGCTACAATTGTACATGCTTTCTATTCATGATAGAATCATGGTTCATAGAGGAGGAAACCAGTTGAGAGGGACGGGGTATGGATTTTGCGTCAGTCATAGAGGGAGCAATTGGTGAGCCAGACTGGACAATAGGGTTTGTTTTCAATGACATAGGGGGTTGGCCTCTGAGTTTGACAAGAAGGATCTTAGTCTCATAAATTACTATTTGGGATTAGAAGTATGGCATATGAGATCTTCCTTGGTTAGGGAAAATATGATGTTGAGATCTTGAAGAGGTTCGGGGTGTTGGATCGTAAACCAATGGCTACACTGTTGGCACAAAATACAAAGTTGTTGGATGACATGACTTCAGAGGTTGTGGATGCTACATTGTACAAGAAGATGATTGGATCATTGATGTATTTGATGAATACATGATCATATATATGTTTTGCTGTGAACACCATGAGTCAGTACATGGTTGACCCCAGACGTGTTCACCTGATTGCAGTAAAACATGTGATGAGGTACCTTAAAGGTACAATGGATTATGGGCTCAAGTATGTTGCAGACATTGAGATTAGTATACTTGGGTATTCAGATTCAGATTGGATTGGTAGTGTTGTAAACCAGAAAAGTACATTGGGTTGTTGTTTCACTTTGGGATTTGGTATGATTTCATGGATCAGTAAGAAGCAGTCATGTGTAGCACTCAGTACAGGTGAGGTAGAGTATGTGGTAGTATGTACAGTAATTCGTGAAGCAGTTTGGCTTTGGAAATTGTTGACTAGATTATTTTATATTGCGATGGAGGCGACTTGTATCTTGTGCGACAACCAAAGTTGTATAAAGTTGTCAGAGAACCTGGTGTTTCATGATAGGTTGAAACATATCAAAATCATGTATCACTATATCGGGGATATGGTGCATAAGGGAGCAATGAGGCTCCAATATGTGGCTATCGATGAGCAGGTTGCGGATGTGCTAACCAAGCCGATGTCAAGGAAAAAGTTCGAGTAATTCAAGGACGAGCTCGACGTAGTCCCTCTTTAGAGGGAGTGATGGCTTCAGATGTTATCACAGGGTAGTGGATGTCATGATGACATGTTGTAACTATTGTAGAGCTACCCACTAGCCATGGATTCATGTTGAAGAGATAAGGTATAGATGTTCTCGCATGGTATTGGATGTCAGGCATAAGATATCCAAGTTTTCTATGAGAAACTGGATAGTCTCATGATAAAATGTTGTAGCTATTTGAGAGCTACCCATCGACCCTGGATGCATGTTGTGAAGTCACTATGGATTTCCTGTGATGTATAGATTCGTGTGTCCGACAATCAATGGTCATGAGCTCGTGTGGATGGCAACCGTGTTAGAGTCTGTGTCGGATAGAATACCCTCCTCATTAAGAGGGAATGTTGATATTTTATGTAGTTTCAGAAGTTATTCCAAAGTGTAATTGTATTGGTTATTCCTAAGTGTAATTGTGAAAGGGTTTATTGATAAGTCGTGTATTTTAGGTCTTTTAGAGTATAAATAGAGGTTATATCGAGTCATTTTGATCACTCATTAAACATAAGTACAAGAGAGTAGTATGCACTTATCTAGGAGGTTATTCTTGGTTCGTGTCTGGGTCTCTTTGGTCTTGATTTCATGAAAGAGCATTGTATGACATTGTACATGTTGGATGAATATCTATGCTAAGAAAAGTTTGCAGGGTTTTCTCCCCCTGGAGGGTTTCCCTGAGGATATATCTTGTTGTTCTGTGGATATATATCTTTCAGTGGTGATCCTTTTGCATATTAAATAATGTATATATATATATATATATATATATATATATACAATGTCATCTCTCTTTAAAAGTCAACAGTTTGTTGTCATGATATTGCACTTTAAAAAATATAATTTGATTATATTTAAATAATTAAATTTATTGTAAATGATTCATGAATTAAATGATTACAATTATTGATGAATTAAATGGTAATCATTAATATGGTCATTTTTAAAAATATATATCTTTAGAAAATTTAATAGTAAAGACCTTCAATCAAAGGATGTGACTTAAAATTAATTATAATTCTTAGTCATTCAAATTAGTTTAAGGGTGAGTGCACGAAGTTCGTAGCCAAAAAAGTGGTAAGCGGGTCAGCAAGAAGGCACGCGTATTCTTAGGAACCTCCACGAGGCTTTCCATGCAGGTTTAGTGGTAGGAACACCTATGCATTCCTAAGAATGCAGGTGTTCCTACTGTTAAACATTTTTAAAGGGTCGCGAGTGTGATTTGTGCTCATTGTGCACAAATCGCTCATGTTTTGACTCTCATTGAGAAAATAAAGAGGAGCTAGAGAGGAGAAACAGAGGGAGGATCTTTCCACTATGTCCAACTATGTTTAATTTATCTTATTTTTAACCCAATTTAGTCTTTTTCTCCGAAGAATCTAAATTAAAAAAATTTGTAATTTTGTATTTTAATTAAAAAACCAACCTAATTTACATGCCATGGATTTTAAATTGCATCATATATAATAAAATGGGATCCCGAGACAATTTAAACTGCTCATAAGAAAACCAAGAAGATCAAAACCCCAACCCACCACAACCACCCAATGTAAACACTCAAATTGATGAGGGGTTGATTATATTAAGAACCCTTGATGAACAATTAAGGGGCACTAGAGAGCCTAGCATAGTCTCCTTGTCCACCTCTTTGGACATCATTGTGAAGTCCATTGCAAGTTCCCAAGGAAAATTGACCTATATTTCTGATTATAGGGAAAGAATGTATGAGTACTATAGCATTGATTTGGACAGAAACCAAGTCAAAGAACTGGGCATTTCAAAACAACATATATTGTATATTTTTAGGGATCCTATAAATAGACAAGAATTACCATTGACCAAGAAACACATCTCCATTGGTTGGTGCATCCATCCCCACATTAGTCAAAACTAGATGGATAGGTGGTATATGGTTTTTGATATACCCCCGTGCAATAACAGGGAGATGCCCTTATATTTTATGAGAAAATTATGGTATGAGTTTATTTTGGGTAAGTATGTCAATTACTTTAACATTGGTGACTTCCAAGGGGTGGGTTGAGGGTCTGCACAGGACTGAGAGCATGCCAGGCGCGACCCTGTGTTAGATCCTCGTACCCCCAGGTGAATTCTTGATCCCCCTACCCAACATTCTCATGTTTTAGAGAGCTTGAATAGGTACTTCTATCCATTTCATCATTGACTCGTATCCCAGTGCAACACGGTAGCTTTGTTGCACTATCTCGGTAGGAGATGCTTGTCAGTGACATTGATAGAGGGGTTGCAGCTTCAACATGCACATGAGAGTACAATGAGGAGAGGACATCGACATAGGAGTCATCCATGTGAACCGCAAAGATGCTCGAGTTGTGGGAATACATGCTATGGGCCTATAGAGCCCATTGGACAACATAACTTCATGGAGGAGGTTAGTATCTTAACCCTCTCTATGTTCTTCATCATTATATATTTATTTTGTAATTTTTTCATTTATATCAATATTTTAATGTATGTTGTTTTATAGTTGTTATGTTTGAGTAGTAGACCCTCTACGTCGATGGATGCATCAATGCCTAACCCCACCACTGATGCAACAGTAGAGGCATCATGTTCATTGGGTACACCCCACACATAGGTATGTATCACATTTGATAAATTCACCATAGTCATTTGTTTATGTTATGGCATCCTCAAATTTTTAATATTCTCGTGTTTATACAATATTTGGGACTAGGCAATGTCGGGGAATGCCCATCTAGGATGGACAAGTCATATGCATCACAAGTATCATGTGTAGAGTTAAATATCGTATAATTCTCAAATTATTTGTGTTTATGTTTTTAATTTTACTATTTGGTACTAATAGTTCAATTTTATTAATATGTATGCATGTTGCGGATATATTTTCTAGTTATAGTACTATTGCACTCCCTCGACACCTAGGCATTGCTTCTAGGTTACCTTTCTCCAGGCCTAGGGAGTTGCAATCACTTGTACAACCTCTGAGGATTCATCACAGCCCACCCTCAACATCAGTCTTATTGCACACATCCTTAGTGGACTCACACGCTGGGCACCTATCCGCACCACTTGTATGCCACCCACCCCCACCACCATTTCCATAGGCCCCATTGACCGAGGCTGCCACAGTAGAGGTTGTCTTGGAGTAGGTTGTACAACCTAGTGCTCCATTTTCCAGTGAACCTCCATCAAGGACTGAGATATTCATGGTGAGATAATGCATTGATGATAATTTTTTATGTTTCATGAATTTGATTTAACACATATTTGTTTAATTTTCTTGACTTGATTCTTGTAACTGATGCAAGGTGGAATCATGGAGAGATTGGGGTCGTGGAGGAGGGTAACACCCTCACAATTGACAGTAGAATATGCAGTGAGTTGTCTTAGGTTAAATTACAAAGTATCATTTTGAATGTCTATTAATTCATTG
>JASDQU010104786.1:5940-17789 GCA_032191745.1 Picea mariana | reverse complement strand
CAGAAGAAAATCCAAGAGGAGAATACCCGAAGAGTCAAGATCTACATCAATCATGGTCGTCCATCGAGACAGGACACATGGAGAGAGATCGACATTACGATGATTCACAAATCGGGAAATCAGAGATAGGAGAAGCGAAAATTCGCGAAGTCCGAGTTCACAAAGGTGATCACAGTTGTTGGCTAGAAGGAGAGTGTGGACCGTTGATTTGAGGCAAGCGGAGTTCGAAAGTTCAGACTTCGAGAAAAGGGAGGTGAGATGATTTCCAACTTCGTGAAACGCAAAGTCCCAAAGAGCTCGAAATATTGGCCCCAGGTCATCGCGAGGGCTCACATTGATGAAGGTTAAGGGAGGAGTTAGCACTCGCTAGGCTCTAGTTCGGAGTTCGAGAAGTCAGAGAGTCAGGGTGACTCGCAGAAGAATACTTGAGGTCTAAGGTCGTGAAGCACCTTTTGGATAGGCGTGTGGTCAGAGTCAGTGGTCATGTGGAGGAGGCTTGCGCCTGGTGCTTGTTCGCCTAGGTAGAGTTTCACATATAGGACTTGTCGATAGGTTGTGAAGATTCCAACAGGGAATCAAAGAGCTAATCCAACTTGAGGAAATCGAAGATCCTAGACTGAGAGGTCAGCAGATCCCGCTGAGGTGGGGGCATCTTCTTCAAGTGGTATCAGAGATAAATTTTTCGTCTGTAGGTTTCATGCGAAAGAGAAAGAGGAGAAAGTTGTTATCTTTGTTTTTAGGTAGCAGGCAGGAGATGAAGGACATAGTCTGATACCATCAGGTGGTATCATAGGTGAGCACATAATTGATTTCTGTAGGAAGAGGGAGAAGATGGCTACTGAAGGCCATGGGCATGGTCGAGGTAAGTATCTCTAGCAGAAGAGTAAATTTGAAATGGATAAAGAGCTCAGTGAGGTAAGAGCAAGGATGGAACAACTGACATTAAAAATGTAGTAAGATGCAAAAATGCATTGGGTGTATGAGTGGTCCATGAAGAAGAAGGTGAAGTGGTCAGTCAAGAGAATATTGGCCAGAGGAAAACAGCAGTTGTTAAATATGTGGTTGAGGTATGTTGAAAACCTCATGGACATAGAGGAAATGGTTCACATCTGTGAGCCAAAATCTAGGAAGAGTCTCAGTGATGATGAGGAGAAGAGATTAGACAAGGGTCTCAGAAACTGCCAAGTGGGCAGTGAAGAAACTTTAGATTGCAAGGTGGGAAATGAGATGGGACCATTGGATCTCATAAATTTCCAGGTGGGCAAAGAGGAAATCCCTAGATGCCAGGTGGGAAAGGAAAGTGAGTTGAGACTAGTTGAGGGTCTCACGATCTCAGAGGTGAGTTCAGATCAACAAGGGGAGATGACAAAGGAGGATCAAAGGAACATTTTGATCATTGGGGGAATTGAGATAGTCCTAACAAGAAGCCCAGTTGAGGCCAGAGTGTCTATTGCATATGCAACAACAGAAGGACAACCAACAGAGACTGTCAAAGAGGAGGAGAAGGAGCAAATACTGATGTCTACCCCAGCAGAAGAAGGGAATGCAGTTAAGATGCTCACTCCATGGGAGAAGGAGTTGGAGATGTTGGAGAATTGGTTGAACAATCCAGATCCAGTAGATGACTGCCAAGAGGAGATAATCATGCAGATCATAGGAGAAGATCATTTGACAGAGTTGCTCATAAATTTCAGCCAGGAAGCTGAACAGATGATGACTGCAGCACTGAGGCATGCATGAGAAGAGGGAGCATAATTTCATTCTAGGGAGCAGCTGGAAGAAGCTGGAAATATGCCAGTAGGAGAACTGGAAGAAGCAAATTTGTCAGAAGGAGAAGTTGAGCAGCAGCTCAGTGATGATACTGCAGAATTGGAGTCTGCAGTAGAGTGGCAAGACAAGGCCACAGGAGAAAAAGAAAACAGCAGGGGGGATCAAGTTGATCTACCCATTTGAAAGAAGGGAGTGCAGTGGAGCAGACTGCAAAGGAAGAGTCGAACAGTTGAGCAGCTGGATGAGGTAATTGAAGAAATCAGCAGACTGATGTTGAGGTCAACAACAGAAACTGTCAGCAGGAGGAAGCTGAACAAAGGAGGACCTGCAAGAACAACATGGAAGCAACAACAAAGTAGTGGAGAAGATGGATAGATCCATGGGAGAGTTTGGGATCCAGGTGGATTTCAACATAGCTGGGGAGCTCATGAGCAGGAGCTCATCAAATTCTCACAGCAGTGGAGTATGATGCAGGAGCATCGCTCCACCTTAGAAATGTGCCATCCAACCAGCACATCAACGTGCATTCAAGGAGGGGAGAGACACCAACCCTCTCATTTTTCCTTCATTTTAAAAATTCAAATTGTAAATTAAATGCAATTAAATGTTTGTAAGGATGGAAGAGCCAAGTCGATGCCTTTGTGCAGGCAAGAGTTGGTTTCACCTTTAATGGTTGATACGCTGATGAGATCTAGATCTGATCCGACTAGACAACCATTGAATGTAATTCATTGTAATTAATGTGAGTAGGTAGCTTGGAGGGAAGGCTCGGGGAGCCCCTCTTTTGTAAAATATCATTGTATCAGAATTCAGGATGGGATGTTAAAGATAGGAAATTGAGAGGGGAAGAGGCAACTGAGACTTTGTTGCAGTCCAGTCTTTGTAACCATTGTACAGACATTCTGAGATTAATACAAAGAGTAGTTTTTCCTACATAAGATTCTTTGTGTGTGTTTCTGTGTATTTTTTAATGTCATATGTGTGTTATTTTATCTTGTAGATGTATGTTAGATTTCATCTGCAGGTGATAGATAGACTTCTCTATCTGTCTGTGAGTTTTCTGATTTCAGTCTGGGTTCTTTGTGGCTAAATGGAAAGAGTGCATGACAGAGTGTTGAGGACTCTATGAGCCAGTGCAACGACTTTACATCTAAGTTTTGGGTTGAATTCAGGCAAGAACGTGCCAGGAGGTCACACCAGAGGAATCATAAGCTCAAGGGAGAATCCTCAAGGTTACTGAACACCTTGGAGGTAGGACTATGCAGATAAGGCACATAGAGACAAAATTTATGAGATTATGTAGAAGCTCTGCCAGGTGGGCATCTAGTGAATGCAAGGAGTGCACAAGGGGACTCTGTTTCGAGTTCAGGGAAGAGAAGTGTCGGAGGGGAAGACACTCACAGAGTTACTGAAAACTCTGTAATCTCAATAAGGAGTGCTTGATGAGAAGTTTCCAAGAGGGCACTTATATCCCTTTAAGGAGCAGAAGGGACAGAGACCTTTGAGTTCCGAGCAGTTGAAGCTCAAGGTTGATACATAGTTGTTGAATACTCTGGAGGAAGACCTATGCAAGGAGTGGACCAGGCCAACACTCGGATGAAGTGTTGGAAGACAACCATCTGAAGGTTAGTCCAAGCATAATGAGTGTGCAAAGAAGGGAACTTGTTTCGAGTTCAAAATCTTAGGAGGTTGAGCGTTGAATGTGTCAGGAGGCCACTAGAGAGTCTTTCAGAAGGCATGGAAGGGTCGAGTCCCTTAGAGACTAAACAAGTTCGAGAAGCTCAAAAGAGATAGTGCCAATGGTGCACAAGGGTCAGACTTATTCCAAGTCTTGAAGTTCATGAGGAATAGTGCAGAGTTGCACGCAGAGCGTAGGTGTACGCCAGGGCCGAGGTTAACTTCATTGCCAAAGCTCAGGAGAGATAGTGTTCCCATAAACGCAGATGAGACCCAAAGTCATTGGGCTCACAGAAGGATCAAAGGTCGAGGCCTTTGACACTTAGAAATTCTTCAAGTCGAGAGAAAGAGAAAGCTCAAGAGGAGGAGCAACAGCTGTCGTCAGATCAGTTGTAGAGGAAGAGATCTGGTCGTCGAATCTCACATCTAGACACTTAGAAGAAAATCTAAGAGGAGAATACCTGAAGAGTCAGGAGCCACATCAATCTTGGTCGTCCATCGAGATAGGACACGTGGCAAGATATCAACATTGTGCTGATTCGCAAATCAAGAAATCAGAGATAAGAGAAGCAAAATTTCACAAAGTCTGAGTTCATGAAGGTGATCATAGCCATTGGCTGGAAGGAGAGCGTGGACCGTTGATCTGAGGTGAGTGAAGTCCAAAAGTTTGGACTTCGAGAAAAGGGAGGTGAGTTAATTTCCAACTTCGCGAAACGCGAAGTCCTGAAGCGCTCGAAAGATTGGCCCTAGGTCATCGCGAGGGATCAAATTGATGAAGGTTAAGGGCAAAGCTAGCACTCGCTAGTCTCTAGTTCAGAGTTCGGGAAGACAGAGAGTCAGGGTGACTTACAGTAGAATACTCGAGGTCTAAGGCCACAAAGCACCTTTTAGATAGGCGTGTGGTCACAGCTAGTGGTCACGTGGAGGAGGTTTGCACCTGGTGCTTGTTCGCGTGGGTCGAGTTTCACATATAGGAACTATGGATAGGTTGTGAAGATTCCAGCAGGGAATCAAAGAGCTAATCTAGCTCGAGGAAATCGAAGATCCTAGACCGGGAGTTCAAGAGACCCCGCTGAGGTGGGGGTGTCTGCGTCACTTCTCATATACTTCTTTAAAATATGCATCGATGGAATATTTTTCTACGCTATCATGAGATAAATAAGTATTCTTCAAAATAATATAAGAAACAATAGGAGGTCTAGAAATCATATCGACTACCTTTTTACTTGTACCCTTCTTGTACTTGATTCCCAAATCAAATTGTTGTAGAAAACCCATCCATATGTGGTGTCGATATTGTTGCAGTTGGGTCTGTGCTTGAAGATATTGTAAGGGCTGGTGATCTGTATGTATTATGGTTTCCTTCCCTATCAATTAGTGCTTCCATTTCTTTACGCTTTGAACTAATGCATACAACTCTTTATCATATGTAGGATAGTTAACAACATATTGGTTAAAAGTCTTAGAGTGGTAACAGATAGGCTTATGATATTGCATCAATACTGCACCCATGGTGTATCTAGTGGAATCTGTCTCGATATCAAAAGGTTGTTGAAGATTCAGAAGTGCTAATATTGGTGCAGTATTGATCTTCTCCTTCAAAGTGTCGAAATCTTTTTGTTGCTTTCCTTTCCACTGAAAAGTTTTCTTCACACTGGTTAAGGCATGCAAAGGAGATGCTATAAAGGAGAAGTTGGAAATGAATCTATTCCAATACTGGACTGCACCTAAGAACTTCAGACTTTGGTTACAATCTTTGGCTCAGGCCAATTTACAATTACATCAATTTTGGAAGGATCAATTTTCAATTGTCCTCCTCCTACGATATGACCTAAGTATACAAGTGCAGTCTTGCCAAATTCACATTTAGACATTTTCACATACAACTTTTCCTTTTGCAAAATATCCAATACCTACTTTGCATGCCTTACATGTTCATCCCAAGCCCTGCTAAAAATAAGAATGTCGTCTAAATACACAATCACAAAGTCATCTAGGAAAGGCCTGAATACATCATTCATCACCCGCATGAAATTTGTTGGAGCATTACAAAGCCCAAATGACATAACTAACCACTCAAACAATCTTTGTTTGTTTTTAAAGGCAGTATTCCATGCATCCTGTTCTGCAACCCTGATTTGATGAGATCCATTGCACAAATCCAACTTAGTGAAATAAACAACATTCTTCAATTGATCAATTAAATCATCTATGCGAGGAAGAGGGTATCGATTTTTCACCATGATTTTATTTAAAGCTCGGTAATTGACACACATTATCCATGTGCCATATTTCTTTGGCACCATCACGATTGGAGAACCACAAGGAGATGAATTGGGCTTGATGACCCATTGATCCAATAATCCCTATGCCTGCTTCTTGATCTCTGTCATCTCCACAACTGACATCCTGTACATGCCCACATTCAGAAGAGAAGAATCCTGTTGAAGATGTATCTCATGTTGGATTTCCCTCTTAGGAGGTAATCCATCCAGTTCCTGAAAAATATCATCATACTTAGAAACAATATCAATTAACTCCTTTTTATGAGATGGATCACATCCTTGGAAAGCGTCGGATGTCTCGACATCTTTCTCTCTTACGACCATGAGTACATATCTCTTATTAGTGTTTATCAGTCTTTTCATTTGTCCTGCACTAACAAGTGTTGTATTTACCCTCATGCTATGAGATCTAATAATATATTCCACTCCCCCTTTAGTAAGGTGGTATTTGTTCTCATGACGAAAGAAGACTATTTTTCTATCATAAAGATACAGACTCCCCAACACTATGCCACATATATCAAGTGGTACAACATCCAAATCCACTTCATCAAACAACTTTGAAGCAATAGCAAATCTGATCCTACATTGTTTGGTGACATTAAGTTTTGCTTTATCACATACCCAACCAAGAGGATAAGGCTTTGGATGTGGTTTCATTATAAGAACCATCTTCTTGACAAGTGCTTCAGATATTAGGTTTACTTGGGAACCCGGATTGAATAATGTATCTATCTTAGTATGTTTAGATACAACTTTATATGAAATAACTCATTCCTCTTTTGTTCATCAATATGAGATTCATCATTGGAACTTGAACTAGCATGAAGAGAATATTTACCTTGTACTCTAACCGTTGTAATCTTTCCTTCATGTTCTGAATCAGAACCAAGATCTTGCTGCACTGTAGCAACAGTCTTTTTCTTCCCCTTTCCACCGAATTGTTTTGGTTTCTTTTTTGGATGCAATTTCCAACAATGTTCTTCAATGTGACCTCTTTTGTTGCAATGAGTGCAAGATGGTTTTCCTCCTTCTCTCGTTACTGTAGCGACCTTCTTGTCCTTCCTTTTGAATTTCTTGAAAGTATTTTGTGGGAAATTGGAAGGTTTCTTTGTGGGATCTTCTTGAACATGTTTCCCCCTGTTCTCAAGGTGAGTGGCTTGCACACAAACTTCATCAAGACTAGTGAGGTTAAACAAGAGAAAAGTATGATGAATATAACTATGAAGTGCGCCAATATACTTCATTAAAGTTTCATAATAATCCAAAGAAATGTTCAATGCAAGATCTTTCTTCCTAAATTCTTCTGTGAAACTTTGTACAATTTGACCTTTACTCTGCCTTAAATTTTTCCATTCCGTCCTTTCTTTATGTAAATACCCTAATGGATAGAACTTCTTCCTTATCTCTGTTTTAAATTTCGACCATGAGGAAAGAAGATTACCACACTTACTTATGTCCTGAAGCTTTCTCTCCCACCATATGAGAGCAGTGCCTTCCAACCGAAAAGAATCCAGTTGCTCTTGAACTTCCTCTTCATCAATATGTTGAACATGGAAATATACTTCAACCTGTCGGATCCAATTATCTAGTTTTCAAAATTAACATCTCCATTAAACATAGGTAAAGAAAACTTTACATCAATATTTAATAATGGTTTCTTAAAAGAGGCTTTTTGGTTAGAATGTTGAGAGTGACGAGAATTCTCAAAGGAAGAAGAACTAGAACTTGAAGGCGAAGATGGAGGCTCAGGAGGATCTCCTCCAGCCCCTTGGTTTACTGAACCATCATCATCTGGTAGTGCTTCCTTTTTCTTCCCTTTCTTCTTCATCCTCTTCTCGTAATCTCCATACATTTTCTCGACCATGTCTGACATGCGATAGAAGACCATGTGAAATTTTTTCTCATGTTCATCACGCTTGTCCTCTTCGGCCATTTTCTTCCTTCGAGATGCACGACCAACTTCGGGATTGTAGGCCTTAGGAGTTCCTTCTCCCTGATTATGCTTGGCCCTGTTATCCTCGATTTCTAGGGATAACTAGGAGATCATGTCTCAACACCCACAGGTCATAGACATGGAGTACCGAGAGTAGAATTGACCTGAGTATGGCCCTGCAGGGCCCATCGTTCTACTTCTTCATCAAACTTGTCATGTCAGCAACAACAGCATCCATCACCTTTGGCTTGGACTTGTATCGGAGAAGACTCTTTCTCCATGAGGTAATTGGTCTAGGTATCATGGTATGTGTCATATTTGATCATTATAACCTTCAGATATATGCATCAAATTCCTTTTATTTCTGACGACTACTTGGATCTTACACTAACCCACTTGACCATGGTTGGGGGGATTGACAGGGTACCCTAGCAAGCTTGTACCCATAGGTTTTGGTTTGCCACCAGGGGGGATTTTGAAGGGCCATCATCCGCTCCCATTATATCATCACTCTTACATCTTATCTCCCACTCATCTGCCCCTTTCCCCTAGTTCGGACATTAGGATGACCTGTTTGTGGGTTTACATCTTATCTCGTGGGGAGAAGGGTCTAAAGGCCCAGAAGGTAAAATCAGCTAGTAAAAGATAAAATCCATAAAAATGAAACCTAGAGATGCCTCGCCTAGGGATCCCTGAGAAGGAAATAAAAAGCCTCTCAGCAAGAAAGAAGAGAGACCCGAAGAAAAATAACAAAACAAGACCTAGCCAAGAGGATGGGGGGTCTCATCATGAGCCAGCCCATTATGTTCATGGGTACCTAGAAGTATGACATTGCCATTATCTGGTTACCACACCAGGGAAGTGACCTTTGGTTGCATGGCCAAGGGAAAGGGGGTCTCATCACAAGCCAACCTTATCATTTTTGTGAAAGTGCTTGTGGGTAACACTGTCAGCTCTGGTCACCACGCCAAGGCAGTTTCCTCTAGTTAGTCCTTGAAATAAATAAGAAAAAGAAATAAAGAAAAGAAAGAATAAAGACAATAAAGGGCTTGGAAAGAATTGCATCCATGACAGGTACAACTCACCTTCTACAAAGGCACCCACATGTAATATCACCCCTGTCTTTCACTCTACCTGTATGTCTGGACATCCTTTGACCACATCACCTCATATTACATGGCTTGGATGATATCCTCGGGAAACTTTCCTTCTCTTATGGATGCTGGCCCAATAGGGCATTTTGTCTTTTTCTTCGACTTTGTATAGTAGGTCATCGTAATGTCTTTGAGCTATTGGATGATATATCAGGGGTTTTATACATGCATTTGATAAAATTAATGATGAGATATGATTGACATTGCTCTAATCCCTGTGACTAATGAGCCCATGGAGGGTGGAGTTTTTGATGTGGAGGATCATGCTCAATGGATAGGTACCAGTTGGACCGGTACACATGGGGAGATGATTAGTTCGAACCACCATGGGACTGAGGAGCCCATCAGATGGTTTTTGGGACCCCATCAGGGGCAGAGACAAGATAGTGACTGGTCGACCCTTTGCATAAGAGAAGAAGGAGAACGTTTTCATCCAGGACACCTTCGCTGAGCCCAGCCCAGGGGGGTTGACCCACTGCAGGTGGAACGTGCCCCTTTTGATGCCCCAGGACGTCATCTAGGAGCCATGACGTTACCTCTAGTGTATGGCATCTTGACAGAGCATTTTGGCACGTGTGGTAGAGTTTGGAGGCCCAAGGAGGGCCAACGTTTGTCATCTCGTGTTGCATTTTGCCCTAAAAAGGGCCAACGTCTCCCTCAAAGGGGCTTGACGTCCTGTTTATTTCTCATTTAGGGTTTTATTTAACAGTTTAATGTAGAAACAGTATGATTGTGATTATTAGCCTTGTCGACTATTTTTAATGACCTAAAATTAATTAAAAGGTCATGATACACTATATATTGAGGATGTTTTCCCCTCATTTGGACATAACACATCACTCACTCTCCTAGTGAGGTCTGATTTTTGTGCCCTATTAGGGTTATTGGCTATTTTGAGGGAGGTACACTTGTTTGGAGAGGATATTTTTGGCAATTTATGGTGTTTTTCTTGAAGGAAGGTTTACAACTAGGGTTTGCATGTTGTTTTCTTGATGATTTGTAAGTATTTTTCTGTAAAACTTCTTGATTGAATGGTTGTAGTTTAATTTCTTGCATTCTATTTATATATATAAATTTCTAAATCAAAACCCTAGGGGACAAACACACAAGTAGGTCGTTGTCTCATGTCCCCTGATAGAAAAACCTTTTAAGCCATTGAAGAAGAAGAAGAGAGCCTAGCAATTGCTACACTCATTCTATCTTCTTCCCTTAAGGTAGACATACTTTTAATTTTCAAGAGAAAGAGGACATCCCAAGCCTAGGTTATCTACACCTAGGGCCATTTTTCTTTTAGGGTTTGATGAAAGAGCCTTGCCTTTGCAACACTCTCCCTCTTTAAACTCTCTTGTCTTGATTTTGTCTGTCTTTGAGCTAGCCATTTTCCGGGAAGGAGGAGAGAGAATGAGGCCTTGCTTAAGCAACACCAGAGTGAGCCTCTCTCCCCTAGGGTTCTGTTTTCAAAGCCCCGCCATTGCAACACTTTGAAACCTTTCCCTCTTGTCCTTTAAATATCGTACTCTTCAACTTATGCATCCTTCATATTTTGACCCCATAACCCTAGGCACTGATCTTTAGCCTCCAACGTTGAAGTGAAAGTGATTGAAACAACTCTCAAAAACCTTAAATTTGAAACCCTAACCAACAAACTAACCCTAATTAGGATGACGTCACAGTTGGTTATCTCATCTTGATGCAACAAATGTTGATAATAAGCAATTAGATGATGGTTAAAGGAGTTTATTGAATAAATGGTTGATTGGATATATTGTTTGCTGCATCATCTCAATAGTTATTGGTGAATTGATATTTTTACATTGTCGTATTGACAAAATGTTGAGCTCATCAATACCTGTTGTTTCATTGCTTATATATAGTTGTCAGATAGTCAAATGAAGTACTAACCCACTGAGTTATAGCCTGCATATATATATATTGTATTGTTGTCATCTTGTTCCGGGCAGGTGTTTTCATTTGGGCATACACTTCATTTATTGGTTGATTAGCCAGATTATCTGACCTTCGGTGGTAACCTGTGAAGGGGAAACTTTGCTTTGAATCTTATACTTTAGCCTCTTCAAAGCCCTAGGTTGTCGGGGACATCTCCCCTGGGTTAACCTCCCTAAATAGAAAGAACCTCCCCATTGAGGTGACATTGGGTGGGGAAGGTTCATGTTTCACCAACTTGGCCTTTATCCTTTAGCCTTTTTAACCTAGCTACAAACGGTGCGATAACAGGTCCTAGTAAGCATTCATACTCAACAATTCAAGTCAAAGACAACTGCTCTGATACCAACATGATCCAGGATCTTTTCGTCCAGTGACTTATTAAAGAATTGTATTAAATGAGCATAAACTAAAGTACACCATAAAGAAGGAAAAGCTCAAAAGGAAAGAGACATAATTATGAACACAAAAACTTTATAATAGAGTTCGTCCCTGGTGGACTACGTCTCCGGGTCCTGCTCTCAAATGGTAGGCTTTTTTATTAACTCTGCAATAGAATTGGGAAAAATACATAAGTATACCTCATTCTGGAGTTAAGCTACAAAATATTTGCTCATATCAGAAAACAAACATCACCACTGCGTTCGTGGCATCGAATTACCTAAAAATGATTATCTCCACACCTCGATCTGAGTCTGGCACTTTCAGGAGCAAGAGACACCCATGTCTCAGTTTCTACGCCTGCACCTGCAATTAATTACTGGAAAAATTTCTCGAAATGCATGTCCAGTCTGTACGACTGCGCCTTGGTCTCTCTTCTGACCTCCTTACATTGGAGGAAACCCCTTTTTATACTAAAATATGGGCGGTTGTGCATTAAAAGGTGGTTGAGAAAATTGGTTAGTGGATACTATTTAAAGGCTTTGGTTAGGTGGAGGTCCCTGGTTCGAATCCCGTGGGCCTCCCCTTTTTAACACATGGTTGAAATCGTTACTATATCTGGCGGAGATTTTGGTGGAGGCGGCTAGTTTAGTGATTGGTCGAATATGCCAGCAAATATGGTGGAACCACCACCATATTTGG